>CM068306.1:30354865-30579865 GCA_034768735.1 Schistosoma mekongi
TAATTGCAAGTATTCATCTCAGTGAAATATGTATTCATGTTGTTTGGTTATTTATGCTGCTTGTCGTCATTATTAATGATTATGTCATCCTACACCAGTTTACATATTTCACTGATTATGATTAGTTACGTACTTAGCCTGTTTCAATGTTTGTCATGATTCACAAATTATCATCAATGGTTTAATCATTTTCATATTCGCATATAAATAATGCTGTATATTAGAGTGAAACCTGATGATGATCTAACTAAAAACAATATTGTTCAGTTGTGATGGTTATTTTAGTGATGATTGGTATTTTAATTGACTAAGTATCTCAGATTGATGTTGGCAGTGTACCATTGAAAACCAGGGAACACTGGACTGCTATTTCTTTATAGTTTGGAACTCCTCAGCAGTACACAACCAAGAATCCAACCAGGGGCTTCAGGTTGACAGCAAACGCCTAACCCTCTTTACACTGGATCGTCCTCCTACTCTCCCTCCATCTTTGGAAATAAACAACGTATCATAGCATGTCATCACTTATAACCAGGCTCACTACACCGAATAAGTCTGAACTCCACCAGTCACGACTTCTCAATAGAACTTCAAGAAATATCATGAAGTTAATCACTAATAAGCTGGTAATTGTAATTGAATTGAGATGGTTTGTGGATATTGCTATAAAGTTGGATGAGTGAATCATTACAGATGAGGGTGGGTAAGTATCGTTAAAATCAGGACGCGATAGTAAAGTTCAAACTTGTCGCGAGTAAAACGGTTATCACCAGTGACGATCAATAATTGTTGCGGTATATTACATGAGTGGAAATTCCCTGGAACATTGTAGACGATGGCTTTGTGAAGCGAGGTGAGTCGCTTTACAACTTCTGATGCAATAAAATCTAGGAATGTTTCAGCTCGCTTTGCCATATTTATTTCTATGTCTTCTTGCTTTCCAAGCAAGTAGGTTAGCGGGGTTAGGTCACTTAGGATAGATTCCATTTTGGTAAATGCTAATTGTACTTCTTCAACTTTGTTTTTATAGTCAGCAATGTCACTATTTAGATCAGTCAGGTTGATAGCCTTGACAAGTGGTGTGCGATTGCCTATTATCAGCGGTTCAGTGGCAAATAGGTCATTAGAGGAAGATTCAGGGTTTTTGGGAGAACGGCTATCCAGCTTGGACCTTTTAGCCTTATTTCGAGCCATTTATAAATGGGAGGGTGAGATTTCAGTATGAAGTATGCTTTTATTAGGTAGTGGCAAATTTGTAACTAGGATTACAGCTGTTTGTATGAAAATGTGTTAGCTCGAATGACGTGATATACAATATATATTTAATGCGATATAATGCTTTATAGTACTATGGATAAGGCGGTTGGCCAATTTTGTCGCAAAGATCAAAATATATAAACCACGTGTAAAAAAGTAACAACCTTCGAACAGCGCGCTGTGCGGTACTTTATCACAGAAACATGGTGTTCCTCCTCAATTACTGACTCAGAATTAGCCATTCAGGACTATATGTTATATCGCGGCAATAGAGAATATAAACGGGGTGGTGGTTGTCTAATATACGTAAGTGTTTGTTTGTCATCCAACAAAATCGATGACGAAATACTCGGTAAGGTACCAGAGTCGGTCTGGATATCAGTCAATACCCCGAACTATAGTTTACTCTTTGGTTGTATATACAGAACCCCTAACACCTCGACTACTGTAGATAATAACATTATTAATGCTTTTATACATACCTCTGCTCTCACTTATAATGCGAAAGTCATTGCAGGAGACTTTAACCTTCCTAGGATAGACTGGAATGTTGGCAGAGGACTGTCATACGATGAAGAAAACCTTCTTGCTACATTAGACATGCACTGCTGGACACAGTGTGTACACACTCCCACTAGACATCATAACATTCTTGACCTAGTTTTCTGTCATGATGTCACTCCTCTGTCACTTCAAGTCAGCAAAGAGCTCGAAAGCAGTGACCACAAAATGGTTCTATGCGCTCTTCCTTTTGATTTTAGACACTCTAGTATTCATAAATTACAAAAAATTAGGCAATATCGAAATTATAAAAATGTTGACTGGAATCTTCTGCACACCCTTCTAAGTTGTTCTGACTGGGAAGATTTTTTCTTGTCTAGTAGTCTTACAGATGCACTAGATATTTTTTTATCAAATTAATAACTCATGTTTAGATACGATTGCACCCATCAAACTAAGCAATATAAATAAATCAAATGATTTGTATATACCACTTCATTACCGTAAGAAGCTAAGACGTTTACAGAAGAGTTATCATAAGTCAAATGACTTCTCAGCACTTATGGAAATTACCATGACCTTCAATCAAGTAAAAGAAGTCCACAGGTTAAAGGCGATTAACGAAGAATTATTAGCAATGCACAGTAGCTCCAAGGTACAAAACTTGGAACGGCTGTTCAATAAACGTCTCAAACCTTCTCGGAATAGTGATACCCCTTGCATTTTACGAGATGGATTAATGATTACCAACCATAATATCATAACCAACCTGTTCAGCGATTTCTTCGCTAATAGAGGTATACCCCAGGATGACAATGAAGTAGACATTATTAACTCAGCTACAAACCATATGGAATCCGTTGCCTTCACTTATGACAATATTTGTAAATCCATAAACTCACTTAGGACGTCAAGTAGCTATGGAGTAGATGGCATAGCATCCATTTACTTAAAACTCGGAGGACCTAATCAACCATTAATGCTATTGAAACTGTTTGAACTCTCATTAACAACAGGATCTTACCCTAACAAATGGAATACCTCATACATATGCCCTCGATATAAATCAGGTGACAGGACAAACCTGCATAACTATAGGCCTATAAATATCATCCCGGTTATCTCTAGAGCCATGGAAAAAATAGTATGCGATCAAATGTCTGATTGTTTACTCTCCGAAAAACTCATATTTAATTCCCAACATGGTTTTCTAAAAACTAGGTCCTGTATGACTCGTCACTTTGAATTCTTTAATTTAGTTCTCACCAAACGAAGCCTTGGGCACTTGGTATTAGTATTATACTTAGACATATCTAAAGCCTTTGATATGGTTAACCACAAGCTTCTTGTAGGCAAACTCTCCTCTTATGGGATTAGGAATCCATTACTTGCATGGTTAAACTCTTTCCTCAGTAATAGACATCAAATAGTTAAAATTAATTCCACTCTTGCAAAAGGCCGAACCGGTTACAAGTGGTGTCATACAAGGAAGTGTCTTAGGCCCATTGCTCTTTATAGCTTACATAAATGATATATGCAAATGCTTCAGCATAGGTAGACTCTTTCAACACGCAGATGATCTCAAAATAGTGTACTCATTCCCCCCTCATGAATTTGCACACACATTCAGTGGCGTCACTGCCGAACTCAACAAGGTCGCAGTATGGTGCTCAAAATGGAAGTTGGATCTTAATGCTCTTAAGTGTGGTTGGATATGTTTTGGGGATAAGCGCCTCAATTTTGATCTCTCCATGAACGGCAGTAAGTTATCTAGGCTTCAGTCAGTAGTTGACTTAGGACTAAGGTACTCTTGTAACCTGTCTTTTACAGAACAGGTCAATATGCAGACATCTAAGTCACATCGACTACTAGGTTGTACACTACGTAACTTTGATAGCAACGATTCTCGTATTCTGCTATATAAAGTTTGTGTCAGACCTTTGCTAGAATACTGCACCTTTATTCTCAGTAATGTTTCCATCAGGGATAAACTCAGACTGGAGTCTGTGCAACGTTGCTTTACTCTCTGTATTCTTGAAGCTGATCGTACTCTAGACTATAAAACTAGATGCACTATGTTAGGACTAGATACCTTATGGAGGCGACGGCTAAAATTAAACCTAATCTTCTTTTATAAAATATTAAACAAATTAGCGTTTTCATCGCCTAATACAATCCAGCTCGAGGAACCATCTTGCTATAACTTACGCAATTCAGCCTCGAAAATAAAAATATCGCAATCTAAATCCGCTCTTTATATGAATTATTTTACAAATAAATTCTCAAAAATCTGGAACCATTTGCCTCAAGCCATTCGGGAAACAGATTCACTTCCTTTATTTGTACGGCATGTTAGTAACTTCATCTCTTCTGAAATCTCGTTAAAAATGTTCACACCAACTATTGTTTCTTACTCCACTAGCGAAATAATAGGGACTCTGAAAGTGTGAGCACCACTCACCTGCCTTCGTCATATGACGGTATCCTTCCATTTTAATCAGCCTATAAGCATAAGTGGCATGTTGGAAGTATAACTACTAATCCTGCCCGTTAGTTTTGTTAACCCCGGAATACCAGTGCTGTTGTATTGTGTTCTTCCTTCTTTTGTCTTTCCTCTAGTTGCAGAAAATAATGTGCAAGATAAATATGGAACTTACTTTCACAAAACTATTGCCTTCTCCTCAACACCCAAGTTCCAAGTACCCTTGCTCCTATCTCGCGTCTGAACATACACAGTGATCCAATCTGCTAACCCTTAGCCGTTTTTTGGAAATGTGGCGCATTGGTCAAGGAGCGCGCGGTACTTTGTCATATATGCACCATGCTACAAAACATATAATTGGTGTCCTAATACTGTGAGATTTGTTGCAATTGGTTTGGTTCTCAATGCATATCTATATACTTAGGAAAGTCCTAACACTAACACTTCGTCGAAATATTTGTATGTATGTAAACTTATATCATTCAGATCATGCCTGTAAACTGGCATGCTCTCATGTACACAAAGATACTTGAGAATAAAAACGTCATTTATTTATTATTTGTATTTTTAGAAACTGGAGGCTAGTAGTATGTGTTTTCCCTAACTAACACATTTTACACTGGTCTTCTAATAGTAGTTTTACGGTGAAACTCCGTATTTATTGAAGTTAGTATTTATAATGATTAAGATCTGCATCACCCGTGACATTGAATGACATAACTGAGACGTAAGCCAGATAACTGATAGCGGACTAGTACTCAGTGCCATAGTTTCTTGATATGGCACACATGGTCCACCCAGTCAAATGGTTTTAAAATTTGTTACCATTCGGCACAAACATTATTCTCTGGATAAGGATATTGCTGCTATTACCCATCATGGTTAACAGATTTGCGATAGGGCAATATTTTTGACTTCATCCTTTTGATATTCACCAGTGAGACGTTATCTATCAAGTTGTCATAAACCATAGTGTAGCTAAAAGAGACACCTGTGGATCATAAGTTTGTCTAGTCAACCCCGAATAACAGACCATACACTAAATAACAAAGTTTTTCGAGTTGTAACTATGCTTAGCTGCTTTGATTAACCATTGGCGGACATTATCATCCTGTTTGCAAATGGAGTTAGTAACATTTGCTTTAATGGTGAACAGATGTAAAAAGATGAGTGCTATTTGATAAGTTCTCATATCACATGTTTATTGACGTCTAACCAACCAAATTTACTCTACACGTGTTAATGGCAAGAAAAGAGACGATAACTTTTTTAATTTTACACCTACGCGCAGGTCGTTTACGGTGTTACTTATTGCCTAGTAAATCACTGACTTCCATATCCTTAAGATCTTTTTCAGAAAACGATAAACACCTGAAACAAAGCCGAATATAACGTTTTAAGTAGATAGGACAAGAAATACATGTTTCAAATACGGATCAAAACAGCTGATATATGAAACAAACATAAATCTTACAAAGTAACTAAAGATTATCAAAAGCAAATAAATAAGTGCTACATTGGATAATGCCTTTAAGACAACATAGTTTCCGAAAAGCAAATTTAAGCTTGGTGCTAGTCATATACAGCGGAACTCAACTGCTTAATAAAATTGTGTACAAACTAGGCATATGTTCTACGTCTAGTAACTGGTATACACTCCAGAACAAAGAATAAAAAACTCGCAAAACAGACACGGCAAATACGCAACCAAGTAGTAGCTACAGACTTACTTTGTTGTCTGGCATCAGCAAGCCAATGTAAAACGGCAATATTGCGACTACATCGATTATACTCATTACAGATATAAAAAACTTCCACCTATTGGGAGCAGCATACATTCTTGCACAGTACTCTATGGTGAATATGATTACGCATGCTGTATCAAGACATGAGAAAGCATCGATGTACCGATCGCCACACGCCCGTTGTTTACTTAATCCAGGTTCTGGTCCACAAGGTATAGTTTCTGTTATATTTGCAAACACAGAAACGGCAATAAAGAAACCGGTCACATAATAAATAACAATAGCAGTGGTGGAGAATTCCGGGTTTTCGAAAGCTTGCCAAAGTCTATTACGGAAATCCTTTGGCACTTCAGCATTTTCTTTGGTTGATGACCTTTCCTCTAGAAGACGCTCTGAATTTTCACGTTTGCTGTCGTGGTAATCCTCATAGCAACAGTCACCTAGGGCTTCAGATGCAATTCGAAAGTATGCGAGTTCATCTTCGTATTGCATGACACATTCTTTCTTAGGATAATGTAGATGTCCACAGCGATAATAAGTAAGTATATGGCGAAATATTTCAGGGTCTCTATCGAAGTAATATTCACCGCTATTCTCATCGTAAAAGTAATCACGTTCATCCGATCCAAGTAATGTATGTGGGTATTGATTCAAACTACTTGTAAGTATTTCAAATCTCTGACCGCTTACATTAATAATTGCCTTCTCAAATACATCTTGACTTAAATCATCTCTTGTGCATACGTTTTTCGGAAGACGGTGTTGAGCGATTGGTACCCATCCAATCGCTGAGGCTCTAACAAGAGGTAACCACGCAGAAGCCTGTGCCATATCACATATTTGAGCCATTAATAATCACTTTACAAACGGGTGTACAACTCCCAGTAACCCGTCATAGTTGTTTCATTTAGGAAGTAATGTGATGCATAGTATTTTTTTACCAGATTCAAGTATTAGAATCAAAATACAATCAAAACAATATTACATGCGCGTATTCATAGAACGACTGCTTGAAATTATGAACATTTCTCTTCACAGAATTCAATGGTATTGACGCAAACAAACAAACCAATGTAAAGAACTAATCTTCACATCGTGCCAGAGATTGGCTTGTTATATATTCGTTTTGCTCGAAAATACCGGCTCTTTGAGCTGAAAACCAATTGTAATTAACAGTGCACACTGATGCTTATGAAATTTCAATCATCCATTAAATTTGCTCAATGCGTCGACGGGAAGTAATGTTAAGCTAAAAATTTTTTATTCAATCTACGAGCAAGATACGCCTTCTTTTTATTTATTCTCACATATAGAGTTATTAACAATTAGGAATACCTTCGCTATTGCTTTCTCGATATGATTAATAACTCTGTGATCCACAAATGTTAAGATGAAGTTAGATTTTACTCTTGTCCATGTGAGGTGTTAGCAAATTTTCTACTGGATTCAATAAAGCTACTATATAATCTTGATAAGTTTACTATAGAGTTAGGAGCATATTCACACTACAAGAGAACTATAACTTCATCCATGAACAATAAAGGTATAGGATCTAATAACCTCGTTCCGAAAGGAAATTTCGTCTTTAGTCAAACATCATCAAAAATGCATCGGGAGAAGGGGAGAATTATTGAGGCTTTCCGTTTGCATATTATTTGGTCTAGCACAATGAATGTAAATATAAGCAGGAAAATGATGTCAGTTAAGAGTTTTATTCTCTCTGTTACTAACACATGTATGAGCGTTTAATTGCTACAAATCAAAGTTATCGAATAGAAGTTCAATAGACTGAATAGTGTAAGCTGTGGCCAGACATCTCAGCTGAAATCCATTATTCAGTATGTTTTTCTAATTTAATACAGAAACCTTTAAGGCTGCGAGTATTTAATGTGGTGAGAATTGGACAGAATCATTAAGAGGGTCTACAAAGAATTTATATACACTACGTTTTATTTTCGTTTTTCTTGCTAAGGCGAACTCTGCAGGAAATTGACTTCATTTCTACACACATTTGTTTCGACAAATCTGTTTTAGTTGTCTCTCGTCTACATTTGTATTTTTAGAAACTGGAGGCTAGTAGTATGTGTTTTCACTTTTCTAGTAAGCGGTCGTTTTTGTTGCCAATATGCACGATGACGCATTCAGTTACGTTGAGTGATATTAAATACAATTTAGATAAACCAACCAGGTCGGCTTGGAGTCCTCACTCAGTAGTGTCACCGGCTACTTTATGCTATATCTTTGCGTCATATGTGTATAGTAATGTTGGAGGACTAATGATTCATCGTTTATGCATTTAAGAAATCTAGCACAGGTCTATTAATCATTTTATCTAGTTCTGGTTTCAAAGGTTTGTTTGCGAGTTTCCCATGTCATCCATTTTCCAATTGACCACAGAGCCCTAAACAGTCAGCAGATTTCCAGAAATTATCAGGCTTTTTAGTCTAGTAAGTACTTGCTTTGTGTGCTGTTATTCCACTAACATTTCACGACCTTTTTGCTTAATGTCAAGCAACTATTCGTAAATATCCTTTTATATGTCATTCTATTTCTTATAGTAATTGTAACTCCAAAACCTAACATTACGAGTAAATTTTTAAAATCTTACTTTCGATATCAATCCATACTACAAATACTTCTTGTGGCTAATGTGTCTCTATAACTATGCTGTGCTAAAGATCTGAAGTGGCATTAAAGCAAGAAACTAAGTTCAAGACTTGGAGAAATATCGGCACACTTTGGTTAAAATGCTGTGGCATTGTGTTTTGATCGTCGTGCTGCAGAATAATAATAATAATTTATTCTCAAGTAGCAATTTGTACATGAAAGCATACCAGTTCACAGGCATGATCATAATGATATGGCTTGATTGTAACAGGGTTTTATTAGAGTTACTGTTATGGAATTGACGATATATGAAGATATTAATTAATTAGGAAGCCAACAGTATCTTGAGCTTTTTATTCATTTTGCCCATTTGCTGCATTATATTACAGTCGTAGCGTAAAAAACTGCTGTGGACGGTGTAAGAGGCCAATTGATCGATACGGCCTTATATATACGAGGTTACAATAACAGACGCCAATGATTGCCTATCTGGGCCCTGTATATTTGCTCGGTGCTCACTTGATCCCAGGCCAGAATAAGAAAAATGCAGGCTGCTGAATCAACCAGATAAAATCAATTTGTTATATACAACCCTTTATACGTACACAAAGGTAGACCACACCGCTAACTAACTACGGATTCAGCATTAATGCCAAACAAAGAAGATGGTGGCAGTATATAGGAGTAGCTTGTATACAACTAATTAACTGTAGTTCACAATAAGAAACAACATAATAACGGTATACATAATAAACGGAAGGACATGGTTAAAGGAAAATAACAGTGATGGAAATGAAATATTTACACTACCCACAACTGAATAGCTGAAATAGTCTTCTAAAGTTCTGGAGGTTTGTTACTCTTCTTTAATTGCCCAACATAGCAATTTCCTTCTGGTCTTGTTTAACTTGCCACTAACCCTTTAGCTTGTGAGGTTTCACTCACTAATCCTGAGAATCTTATTTCTTAAGCCACAACCAGATTCAAGCCATATTCCTAACAATGCTTTCTGATTTCAGCTAACATTTCTAATTTACAGTCTAAACACTAATCCTAGCAATTGTTCGATGTCTGTGTTCCTCTATTTTAGTTCAAAATTCACAGTAAACTTGTCTGTTACAACAAGTTCATCGTCAGTCAACTGAGCACCACAATTTTCTCATATCTCATAAAAACATGGGTCACTATCTTAAGATTATGTTATTCATGATAGGCTTAAAGCTACAAAATATTTTCCCAAGGCATATCAAGTGACAATGTACCTGATTAGGACCAATTAAAACTCATCCTTCGCTTGAGTCATATGATCTACCGCTAAAGTCCTCGAAAGATATGTCGGTTGTAGCACAGTCAAAACACAACACAGGTTCCGTCCTACAGGCAAGAGGAGTTTGAAATTATCTCCCACACCACCAAATCTGCTGGCTGAAAGCTCCAATCTCCCTCTTTTCATGATGTTAGGCTCGTAAATTTACAGGTTTGATGGAAGTTGTGTTGTCGCACTCGATGCTCGACGACACGAGTTCTGTTTTGGTCAACCTCATCTGGGAAACATCTTATTACAGGTCACAGAGACTACTGAAGCCGTAATCTAGAAACTAGTTACCTAACTGTTACAGCATTGGCGTGACAGGGATCAGTTATGAGAAGTGTGAAGTGTTTTCGGATGTGGAAAGGAGTGTTTTATCTGGTAGCTACACGAGTAGTTATCAGAAACTAGCGTAGTCTTAGTAATGCTGTTGGATTTAGGAGTCTAGTAAGCCATTCAATGTGTAGGTTTGAAAGTATGTTGATGATACAGTAATAAATAGGAATCTGACTAAAAATGAGTGAAGAGTAAAATGTGTGAACTCACTAGGTTCTGGTTACTGGTGTACCTTAGTAGTAAGATACCAGGTTCTCCGGACATCCATCGTTAAGTATTGGAGTGTGTAAGGTAGACTCAAAAAGCGCAAGAGAGGGAAAAGGAATTTTTGTTTGTGCTTCACAGATATAGGGATGGTCCGAAGTATGATCCTAGTGGTTATAAGTCGTTTTGTTTCTGGAAGGTGAAGTGTATACGAAAGTTCGATTGTATATTGGTATCTTTTACCCGCGTTGTATGTCTTTAATGCCTGATCAATCTCAGATACTAAGAGAAATCATTATTTTTAGTGTGTCTGAATAAATAAATAAATAAATAAATGACGTTTTTATTCTCAAGTATCTTTGTGTACATGAGAGCATGCCAGTTTACAGGCATGATCTGAATGATATAAGTTTACATACATACAAATATTTCGATGAATTGTTACTGTCAGGAGTTTCATAAGTATAAAGATATGCATTGAGAACCAAACCAATTGCAACAAATCTCACAGTATTAGGACACCAATTATATGTTTTGTAGCATGGTGCATATATGACAAAGTACCGCGCGCTCCTTGACCAATGCGCCACATTTCCAAAAAACGGCTAAGGGTTAGCAGATTGGATCACTGTGTATGTTCAGACGCGAGATAGGAGCAAGGGTACTTGGAACTTGGGTGTTGAGGAGAAGGCAATAGTTTTGTGAAAGTAAGTTCCATATTTATCTTGCACATTATTTTCTGCAACTAGAGGAAAGACAAAAGAAGGAAGAACACAATACAACAGCACTGGTATTCCGGGGTTAACAAAACTAACGGGCAGGATTAGTAGTTATACTTCCAACATGCCACTTATGCTTATAGGCTGATTAAAGTGGAAGAATAGTATCAAATGACCAAGACAGGCCCAATCAACCAACTATGTGTAAATAAAGGAGAAAACTCGGCGTAAATAAAAGCTAACAGTGTGAATTTTTGATAATTCGCCTCTAGATAAACTATTTAGGCGTACGTCTACAAATTCACACTTTAGGTAGATTATTTAGGTCAACTTTGTAGACAGGTGACGCATCAACGTATGCCCAGGTCACGACCTTGAAATGTTCCGCTGTCTCGACATCACGTGCAGAGATAAATCACAAATGAATACCCAAATAAAGAAAATTGATAACATATCAGTTACATAAATGAAATATGTTTGCACATGTAACAGCGTTTACGTACAGATACTTTGAGCATGTGTTTGTTTTACTCAACTATTGGATCACGGCACATTTCACTCTTACGCCATGCAGGTAGGTTGTTAGTGTTTGTGCTTAGCGTTTTCACCTTCATAAATTTTTTTCGCTGCTATCAGAAAGATACATTGACGCTAGATGACAGATTAAAGAGAAGTAAAATATCAGGCAACCTGTCTATCTTTCGTTGTCACAGGTCAACGTATTACCGTCGTGTTAAAAAAATGCGTATGGAGTTTTTTAGGAAACACGACTTAGTTCCCAATTGCCAAGTCACTGTTGAAGGCTCAAACAATGGTAGTGGTACCTTCGTATATAAATGTAAGTAAACTTACAGTTACCGCAGCCGAAAGTACACCGCAGCCTCCAAGGTCTATGTTAAGTGCGTCCACCATGGAGCAAGCTATCACAATTCCAACGGTCGGAAACAGTAGGGAATTATTTTTATTTTACTTACGCTGGTTTATAGGTTTCGCGCTTATTAATGGTGCTTCAGGCAAAACTTTAACGTGGAAAGAAAAGATGAATGCAATTGTTATGGATTTGATGAAGGTTGGTGATACCACAATAAAGAAGGCTGACAGCATTTTAAATATCTTCCGTGTTTACTTGCCTGACTTGCCAGCAAGTGTTCGAAGTGTACTAAGAACGTGCTGCAAAACCAAAGCAAAGTTTCTTGGCAGTGGCGTATACTATCATTTAGGATTAAAAATGAACCTTCTGAGATATGTTGAAATTTGGTTAAATAGTTTTACATTTGATTCATTAGAAGTGCATATAAACGTAGACGGCTTATCTCTATCTAGAAGTTCTAGTCAACAATTGTGGCCAATATTAGGGCAAATTATTGTTCCTCGAATTAGTGAAGTATTTATGATAGGTGTATATGGTGAAAATACCAAGCCGTCTAACTTTAATGTCCTATTGGGTGATATCATCTCAGAGTTTCGCGATTTACTGAATAGTGGGCTATATAGCCATCAGTTTAATAAGTTAATATCCGTCAAAATAGCAGCCTTAATATGTGACGCACCTGCCCGGTCTAGTATCAAGTACACCATTGGTCATAACGGGTCGGCGGGATGTGACAGGTGTGTTGTAAGGGGATATCGCCTTGATGGTAGGATGACTTTTTCCAATGGCGAATTTGAATTGAGAACTGACGACAGTTTTCGTCGGCACATTCAGGTCATTCACCATTGTGGAACTTCGAGTTTCCTTATGTTACCTGTAAACATGATATCACTATTCCCACTGGATGTCATGCATATGGTCTATTTAGGTGTCGTGAAAAAATTAATTATGTTGTGGATAGATCTATCCAATAAACGAGAGATGAATATGAGTAGGCGTATCATAACTGCTATTAATATGTCCCTTATAGGTTGTATAAAACGCACTCCATCTGATTTCCAAAGGAAATGTCGATTACTAGACGATGTCTCCCACTGGAAGGCTACTGAGTGTCATTTATTCTTACTCTACTTAGGGCCTGTTGTTCTTATAAATGTTCTACCAAATCCCATGTATGTTAATTTTAATCGTCTAGCTAGTTGTATCCACATGCTGTCATCCTAAGTTATATAATCGTTGTATAGACGCTATTAGGGTAGATTTAAATAATTTTCTACTAGAATATGAATGGTGTTACGGTGCTGAGCACCTTATATACAATGTACATTGCCTGAAACATATTGCAGATGATGTGACTGTACATTGAAACGTGGATTCTTATTCCGCCTTCCCTTTCGAGTCGTATATGCGTAAACTTAAGAGAAAAGTACATTGCGGATACGCTCCAGCTAAACAAGCTGTTCAGCGTTACGCAGAAGAAATTTCTTTCCGCAGTAGGCTGAATATGACGGAATCTATTATGCCGACTGAAACCGTCATAACTTTTTGACTGTAAGAAACAGGTTGCTAAGTACAGAAATACTTTTATAACTTCTTATCCACCCAACAATGTAGTCATTGTTAAGGGTAGACCTGGATTAATAACAGAAATTAGGGAAGATGGCTTATTGAGATTTAGGCCGTACTTGGATGCGACCGACTTCTTCACCACACCGTTCTCGTCTGGTGACATTGGTATTTTTATGTGCTCAGTTGTTAGTAGTATATATATTTATATACATTTAACTGAAGTCTTGTGTAAGTGCATTTCCGTAAGTCATGTAAACAGTGAAGTGATTATACCACTTCTGTTATTGATTTCTTAGCCTCAACAGACGTCATATGTTATTGTCAACGCTGTCATGGAGAAGAAGATTATTGCTGTACAGTCGCATTGGCTGATCAACGAGAAGCTATGCATGTATCCTAATAACATCCTTGATATGGACATGGCAAAAAAACAATATGCAGACGAAAATTGGCGTCCTATTAAATGCACCGTACTTCACCGTTTTGACGACATTGTAGCTGCTAGTGAATTAATTTCGTCTTTTACGAAATCATTTGGTTACGAGCAACCTATTGATGATGATACATTTCCCCAGTTTACGCAGAAGCGTCGACGGTTAGCTAAACAATTTCTAAAATGATTAGCAGGGAAACAATGAAACGCAAGGCTGATTACATTTATGATTCCGTCGACATAGACGTAGCAGAAATGCAAGCTGGGTGCAGCTACGTTCAATATCCCAAGCTCAGTATCTTCGAGAAGTCACTGTCGCCGATCGCAAAGTAACTTCATTATGTAGATTAATGTTTTTAAATGTTTCTATCAGTTCGACAAAGGTGGAATCCACACCACGTAGTTCGGCTTCGTCACCGAGGGAAATGTCAACTGTTGAGTAAGCACTTTTCTATCATGATCGCCATTATAGTTTCGCAAAAATGGATTCTAATATACAGAAGATCCTCAACGTATTGACGGATTTGTCTGGAAACATTGTTAAAATAATGGGGCTTCTGAAAACATCAGTCAAAGAATCAGGGACGAACCGATTTCAAACTGGGTTCAAGAATCTACAATTTCCCCTGTCAACGGAAGATGAAGTTGAATTACTAGAGGCCTCCCTAGTTCAAGAAAGTCGAAGAGATAGTTTTGTAAGAGTTTATTATGTTGTAATGCAATTTTGTTGCAGATGTCATTGGTCAACAGATTAATGTTTGAAGACTGCAAGACTTCGATGAAGTACATTCTGGGATACATTCTACAGCCCGAACTTTCCGTAAAGCTTACTTTATTTGGCACTACACAAAAGAGATCTATTTTGACTTATAAGTTTTATAGATCTATCAGAAGTAACACGACTGTTGCATAATCCTAAGTTACTAGATGCTCTGACGTCGAAGTTCTTGTCGTCGACAATGACTGAGAAGAGTCTCGTCAGAATTTACGATTCAGCGACACAGGGTTTCTTTCATGACATGAAAGACAAACTCAACAAACGTTATTCCCGTCACTTGGAATCCGTAAGTTGCTTTTTAGACTCTTAAGAAATTGACTGTATTTTGTAGAAGGACAAATCAACCCTAGCATGGGCCTCGGCATGTTTAATGTTTTGCTGTTTTATTTATACACTTAATAAACATATCATGTATGCTTTAAATGAAAATCAGACAAAGTACTTGCTTACATTATTTGCTTACTTTCATGCATCTACAGATATTAAAAGAAAATGACGATAACGGACAACGGGATTTGCATTAATTTGTTATTCTAAACAGTCAAATAAATATCTTCCGTATAACGACTATCTTTTACCTAAATGTTTTCTTACAATATTACGTTTGTGTGAAGTAGCATGCAATGAGAATAGAGCTTAGCAATTAATACTTACATAATGAATTTCACTATATTTATTTTCGTTGCAGGTTGTCGTGGAGGGCAGTGATTACTTATGAATACGATAACATTCTAATATCTCTGACTACCATAATAATTTTTTGGGATCAGGCAGTCATTAGTCCCCTTAGCAATACAGCTTGCCCAGACATTAGCCTCAACAGACGTCATATGTTATTGTCAACGCTGTCATGGAGAAGAAGATTATTGCTGTACAGTCGCATTGGCTGATCAACGAGAAGCTATGCATGTATCCTAATAACATCCTTGATATGGACATGGCAAAAAAACAATATGCAGACGAAAATTGGCGTCCTATTAAATGCACCGTACTTCACCGTTTTGACGACATTGTAGCTGCTAGTGAATTAATTTCGTCTTTTACGAAATCATTTGGTTACGAGCAACCTATTGATGATGATACATTTCCCCAGTTTACGCAGAAGCGTCGACGGTTAGCTAAACAATTTCTAAAATGATTAGCAGGGAAACAATGAAACGCAAGGCTGATTACATTTATGATTCCGTCGACATAGACGTAGCAGAAATGCAAGCTGGGTGCAGCTACTGTAATGCGTAAATTCGTGCGAGAAGTAGACCATAATGCGTAAATAAAGACGAAAGATAGACTATTGATTCCTCAATGAAGTGTGAATTTGTAGACACGTCTATTCGAACCAGACAAATTATTAGAGGTCAAAGTGTAAATAAGTAGACATGTCTACTTATTTACACCTGACAGGCGAAAAAGGCGAAAAGTGTCGCATTGTCGCCTTTATTCACACTTTGTTCACCATTAAGTTTTCGCCTTTGTTTACACTTTTTTCGCCTTTATTTACACTTTACTGGTTGTTTGGGGGTGAGTGGTGCTCACACTTTCAGAGTCCCTATTATTTCGCTAGTGGAGTAAGAAACAATAGTTGGTGTGAACATTTTTAACGAGATTTCAGAAGAGATGAAGTTACTAACATGCCGTACAAATAAAGGAAGTGAATCTGTTTCCCGAATGGCTTGAGGCAAATGGTTCCAGATTTTTGAGAATTTATTTGTAAAATAATTCATATAAAGAGCGGATTTAGATTGCGATATTTTTATTTTCGAGGCTGAATTGCGTAAGTTATAGCAAGATGGTTCCTCGAGCTGGATTGTATTAGGCGATGAAAACGCTAATTTGTTTAATATTTTATAAAAGAAGATTAGGTTTAATTTTAGCCGTCGCCTCCATAAGGTATCTAGTCCTAACATAGTGCATCTAGTTTTATAGTCTAGAGTACGATCAGCTTCAAGAATACAGAGAGTAAAGCAACGTTGCACAGACTCCAGTCTGAGTTATCCCTGATGGAAACATTACTGAGAATAAAGGTGCAGTATTCTAGCAAAGGTCTGACACAAACTTTATATAGCAGAATACGAGAATCGTTGCTATCAAAGTTACGTAGTGTACAACCTAGTAGTCGATGTGACTTAGATGTCTGCATATTGACCTGTTCTGTAAAAGACAGGTTACAAGAGTACCTTAGTCCTAAGTCAACTACTGACTGAAGCCTAGATAACTTACTGCCGTTCATGGAGAGATCAAAATTGAGGCGCTTATCCCCAAAACATATCCACCACACTTAAGAGCATTAAGATCCAACTTCCATTTTGAGCACCATACTGCGACCTTGTTGAGTTCGGCAGTGACGCCACTGAATGTGTGTGCAAATTCATGAGGGGGGAATGAGTACACTATTTTGAGATCATCTGCGTGTTGAAAGAGTCTACCTATGCTGAAGCATTTGCATATATCATTTATGTAAGCTATAAAGAGCAATGGGCCTAAGACACTTCCTTGTATGACACCACTTGTAACCGGTTCGGCCTTTTGCAAGAGTGGAATTAATTTTAACTATTTGATGTCTATTACTGAGGAAAGAGTTTAACCATGCAAGTAATAATAATAATAATAATAATAATAATAATAATAATAATAATAATAATAATAATAATAATAATAATAATAATAATAATAATAATAATAATAATAATAATAATAATAATAATAATAATAATAATAATAATAATAATAATAATAATAATAATAATAATAATAATAATAATAATAATAATAATAATAATAATAATAATAATAATAATAATAATAATAATAATAATAATAATAATAATAATAATAATAATAATAATAATAATAATAATAATAATAATAATAATAATAATAATAATAATAATAATAATAATAATAATAATAATAATAATAATAATAATAATAATAATAATAATAATAATAATAATAATAATAATAATAATAATAATAATAATAATAATAATAATAATAATAATAATAATAATAATAATAATAATAATAATAATAATAATAATAATAATAATAATAATAATAATAATAATAATAATAATAATAATAATAATAATAATAATAATAATAATAATAATAATAATAATAATAATAATAATAATAATAATAATAATAATAATAATAATAATAATAATAATAATAATAATAATAATAATAATAATAATAATAATAATAATAATAATAATAATAATAATAATAATAATAATAATAATAATAATAATAATAATAATAATAATAATAATAATAATAATAATAATAATAATAATAATAATAATAATAATATAGGAAATGTAGATCAAATTATAAAGAGCATAAAATAAGAGAGGAAAACAAACGATAACTGCATATCACTATGAACCGTATTAAATCAACATTACTTATGAAGGCTAAGTGATAGTAAAAATGGTCAAACGGATGGTTTGGCAACAGGAAGCGGACTAAGGCTGTCCTATGTAAATATATTTATGTCAAATTTAGAAAGGACAAAGATATTGTTTACTATCAGTGAGAAGACACTCTACAGAAGATGCGCCGATAGAAAGTTTATCAAATGTAATGACATACATTAAGCAAACAAATTACTAGAAACTTTTAAAAAAGCACATTCTAATACCAATTTTACGATGGAATATGGAAAAGACAACACATTTTATTCCCTGGACAGGAATTTCTCGAAGAATTTTCGGATTTCGATGAAGATTTGTGTATCGAGACGAAACTCGGAGTGGATAAATCTTTAACATTCATGGTTTCTCTCTAATAAATTATAAACATGGTCTGGTCAAATCACTTTACAACAGAACTCAAAATCTATGCTCAATGAATAAGTTTGAAAACGAATGCAAAATAGTAGAAAGATGTCTACTTGAAAAAGCATAGCCACGAACATTTATGAAGAAATATGGTAGTGAGTATCGAAGAAAGAAGGCATCAAATGGACCCTATAAGAGAAATTATATTCCTCTGATTAGTATTTAAGGTTGATCAGCCAGAAAGAAAACTACTCATCGACTAAAAACGGCCATAGATTACACACTTCCCGCAACAAAACGGACCCCATTATATTTAACGAGGTATTTAACATACAACACGAGAATTGCGAGACGCCTATCACATGTCACCTCCATCTGTGTTTACCAAAACATATGCCCTTATATATATGTATATCCGACGGTAGATATCCCTAACTTAGATTACTTCCCGATATATTTGTGCGACATCATTTACTGCCAACTGTGTGGTAATTGATGCGCACTGCAACACTAAAAGAAAGTAGATGTGTAATCCCTATCAGATATTTTCGGTAATTGAATCACTGGTGTGAAATCTAGCATTACTGGGTCTGTCAAACCCGGGGTCACAAGTCTAGAAGTTTGCTCGATAGTGGAGTTGTTATCAACTGAGCACTGTGGGCTTTGACGAGCTCGTTTTTTAGAGACAGGACCCATAATAATAATAATAATAATAATAATAATAATAATAATAATAATAATAATAATAATAATAATAATAATAATAATAATAATAATAATAATAATAATAATAATAATAATAATAATAATAATAATAATAATAATAATAATAATAATAATAATAATAATAATAATAATAATAATAATAATAATAATAATAATAATAATAATAATAATAATAATAATAATAATAATAATAATAATAATAATAATAATAATAATAATAATAATAATAATAATAATAATAATAATAATAATAATAATAATAATAATAATAATAATAATAATAATAATAATAATAATAATAATAATAATAATAATAATAATAATAATAATAATAATAATAATAATAATAATAATAATAATAATAATAATAATAATAATAATAATAATAATAATAATAATAATAATAATAATAATAATAATAATAATAATAATAATAATAATAATAATAATAATAATAATAATAATAATAATAATAATAATAATAATAATAATAATAATAATAATAATAATAATAATAATAATAATAATAATAATAATAATAATAATAATAATAATAATAATAATAATAATAATAATAATAATAATAATAATAATAATAATAATAATAATAATAATAATAATAATAATAATAATAATAATAATAATAATAATAATAATAATAATAATAATAATAATAATAATAATAATAATAATAATAATAATAATAATAATAATAATAATAATAATAATAATAATAATAATAATAATAATAATAATAATAATAATAATAATAATAATAATAATAATAATAATAATAATAATAATAATAATAATAATAATAATAATAATAATAATAATAATAATAATAATAATAATAATAATAATAATAATAATAATAATAATAATAATAATAATAATAATAATAATAATAATAATAATAATAATAATAATAATAATAATAATAATAATAATAATAATAATAATAATAATAATAATAATAATAATAATAATAATAATAATAATAATAATAATAATAATAATAATAATAATAATAATAATAATAATAATAATAATAATAATAATAATAATAATAATAATAATAATAATAATAATAATAATAATAATAATAATAATAATAATAATAATAATAATAATAATAATAATAATAATAATAATAATAATAATAATAATAATAATAATAATAATAATAATAATAATAATAATAATAATAATAATAATAATAATAATAATAATAATAATAATAATAATAATAATAATAATAATAATAATAATAATAATAATAATAATAATAATAATAATAATAATAATAATAATAATAATAATAATAATAATAATAATAATAATAATAATAATAATAATAATAATAATAATAATAATAATAATAATAATAATAATAATAATAATAATAATAATAATAATAATAATAATAATAATAATAATAATAATAATAATAATAATAATAATAATAATAATAATAATAATAATAATAATAATAATAATAATAATAATAATAATAATAATAATAATAATAATAATAATAATAATAATAATAATAATAATAATAATAATAATAATAATAATAATAATAATAATAATAATAATAATAATAATAATAATAATAATAATAATAATAATAATAATAATAATAATAATAATAATAATAATAATAATAATAATAATAATAATAATAATAATAATAATAATAATAATAATAATAATAATAATAATAATAATAATAATAATAATAATAATAATAATAATAATAATAATAATAATAATAATAATAATAATAATAATAATAATAATAATAATAATAATAATAATAATAATAATAATAATAATAATAATAATAATAATAATAATAATAATAATAATAATAATAATAATAATAATAATAATAATAATAATAATAATAATAATAATAATAATAATAATAATAATAATAATAATAATAATAATAATAATAATAATAATAATAATAATAATAATAATAATAATAATAATAATAATAATAATAATAATAATAATAATAATAATAATAATAATAATAATAATAATAATAATAATAATAATAATAATAATAATAATAATAATAATAATAATAATAATAATAATAATAATAATTTATTCTCAAGTAGCAATTTGTACATGAGAGCATACCAGTTTACAGGCATGATCAGAATGATATGGCATAATTTTTTTTTTTTTTTTTTTTTTTTTTTTTTTTTTTTTTTTTTTTTTTTTTTTTTTTTTTTTTTTTTTTTTTTTTTTTTTTTTTTTTTTTTTTTTTTTTTTTTTTTTTTTTTTTTTTTTTTTTTTTTTTTTTTTTTTTTTTTTTTTTTTTTTTTTTTTTTTTTTTTTTTTTTTTTTTTTTTTTTTTTTTTTTTTTTTTTTTTTTTTTTTTTTTTTTTTTTTTTTTTTTTTTTTTTTTTTTTTTTTTTTTTTTTTTTTTTTTTTTTTTTTTTTTTTTTTTTTTTTTTTTTTTTTTTTTTTTTTTTTTTTTTTTTTTTTTTTTTTTTTTTTTTTTTTTTTTTTTTTTTTTTTTTTTTTTTTTTTTTTTTTTTTTTTTTTTTTTTTTTTTTTTTTTTTTTTTTTTTTTTTTTTTTTTTTTTTTTTTTTTTTTTTTTTTTTTTTTTTTTTTTTTTTTTTTTTTTTTTTTTTTTTTTTTTTTTTTTTTTTTTTTTTTTTTTTTTTTTTTTTTTTTTTTTTTTTTTTTTTTTTTTTTTTTTTTTTTTTTTTTTTTTTTTTTTTTTTTTTTTTTTTTTTTTTTTTTTTTTTTTTTTTTTTTTTTTTTTTTTTTTTTTTTTTTTTTTTTTTTTTTTTTTTTTTTTTTTTTTTTTTTTTTTTTTTTTTTTTTTTTTTTTTTTTTTTTTTTTTTTTTTTTTTTTTTTTTTTTTTTTTTTTTTTTTTTTTTTTTTTTTTTTTTTTTTTTTTTTTTTTTTTTTTTTTTTTTTTTTTTTTTTTTTTTTTTTTTTTTTTTTTTTTTTTTTTTTTTTTTTTTTTTTTTTTTTTTTTTTTTTTTTTTTTTTTTTTTTTTTTTTTTTTTTTTTTTTTTTTTTTTTTTTTTTTTTTTTTTTTTTTTTTTTTTTTTTTTTTTTTTTTTTTTTTTTTTTTTTTTTTTTTTTTTTTTTTTTTTTTTTTTTTTTTTTTTTTTTTTTTTTTTTTTTTTTTTTTTTTTTTTTTTTTTTTTTTTTTTTTTTTTTTTTTTTTTTTTTTTTTTTTTTTTTTTTTTTTTTTTTTTTTTTTTTTTTTTTTTTTTTTTTTTTTTTTTTTTTTTTTTTTTTTTTTTTTTTTTTTTTTTTTTTTTTTTTTTTTTTTTTTTTTTTTTTTTTTTTTTTTTTTTTTTTTTTTTTTTTTTTTTTTTTTTTTTTTTTTTTTTTTTTTTTTTTTTTTTTTTTTTTTTTTTTTTTTTTTTTTTTTTTTTTTTTTTTTTTTTTTTTTTTTTTTTTTTTTTTTTTTTTTTTTTTTTTTTTTTTTTTTTTTTTTTTTTTTTTTTTTTTTTTTTTTTTTTTTTTTTTTTTTTTTTTTTTTTTTTTTTTTTTTTTTTTTTTTTTTTTTTTTTTTTTTTTTTTTTTTTTTTTTTTTTTTTTTTTTTTTTTTTTTTTTTTTTTTTTTTTTTTTTTTTTTTTTTTTTTTTTTTTTTTTTTTTTTTTTTTTTTTTTTTTTTTTTTTTTTTTTATTTACTACAACGTACACGATTTTAGTGTTAGCAGTTTTAGTACCCTAATAAGCCATTGTTTATTGATTCGAGGTTTAGTGGTAAGTCGTCGAAGATTTGATACAAGTCTTTTGATTTTAGATATTGGGAGATCAGGCGTTTGAATATTAGGATAGATTTGGTAGTGCGGATATTTTGTGGTAGTTTGTTCTAGAGTTTGCTGTAGAAGACGATAAAAAACTTACCGCGATGTTGTGTTTGGTATTTGTTGATAAGTAATGTTGCTTCGTAGTTCCGAAGTTCGTATCTGGGCATTTGGTTCCACATGGGAGAGAAACCCGAGAATGATATTCCGTTGATTACTTTATAGAAGAATATTAAGTTGTGTCGTAGTCGGCGACGACACAGGGGTTCTAAAGAGAGTGTTTCACATCTAGTCGTGTAGTCCATGTTTCCGTTAGTTGCCAGAATTCGACGTGTGAAACATCTTTGTACACTTTCGACGCGTTTTCTATCTATGCTATTCATACTCGAAAAGATAAATGAGCAGTACTCCAGTATAGGTCTTACACATATCTTAAACAGAGTAAGTTTAGCCTCCGTTGTATGGAAGTTTTTGAGAAGGAAGCCTGTTAATCTTCTAGTTTTAGAGATAATAGAGGAGGTATGTTCCATGAACTTTAGGTTGCCGGAATATTTAATACCCAAGTCGCTTGTTGATTGGAGTATTTAGACCTTTGACCCATTTAAATAAAACGTGGACTGAGGGTTATGCTTGCCTATGTGCATGATTCCACATTTACTGTAGTTAAGTGGTAGTTGCCATTTTTGGCTCCAGGAAGTTAGGTTATCGAGGTCCTTTTGAATTAGAGTCATGCCTTCTTCTAAAGAGTCCGGTTTAAAGCTATAAACAATCTTGAGATCGTCCGCATATAAATACGGTCGACCATGTTTTATAACGTTATTTATGTCATTTATGTAAATAACGAACAATAAGGGACCCAGTACACTTCCCTGTATAACCCCGCTGGTAATTGGTTTAGGCGATGATAGACTATTGTTGAACTTTACTGTTTGCTTTCTCCCTTTCAGGAAAGACGCAAACCATGAATGAAGTGGGTCTTTGACCCCATATGACTTAAGTTTAATGAGCAGTCGTTTATGAGGGACTTTGTCAAAAGCTTTACTGAAGTCGAGAAATAAACTGGACACTAGAAGCCCTTTGTCCCGTTGTGTAGTTATGTCATTTAGGTAGTCTAACAAGCATGTGTCACACGACCTATTCTTTAAGAATCCATGTTGTGAAGGGAAGAGTAGTTCGTTTTTAAGTAAATATTGGAGTAATTCCTCCTTGATTATCTTTTCCATTACTCTTGATGAAACAGAGGTTAGATTAATAGGACGGTAGTTCTCTATATTTCCTACAGGTCCGGATTTAAACTTAGGAATGACGTGTGTAATTTTCCAAAGGGTAGGGTAGCATGCAGTGGAGAGTGACATTGCAAATAGTTTGAGAAGTGCCAGATGGAAGTCCGTGCCACCATTTTTAAGTACAGTGGCTGGTATACCATCAGGGCCCAAAGTGTATGAGTGTCTTAGCGTAGTGATGGCCTTGGTAATATTTTCTATAGTGAATGCTATATCACTGATTTCGCATGATAGTGGCGGAGTGGGCTCGATCCCATCTGTGTGGTTTTCAATAGTAAGTGAAGTGGCAAAGTGCTCACTGAATACATCAGCTATGCGGCAGGGGTCATCATATACTTCATTGCCACAGATAAAGAGGTTTCCACCCTTTATCTTAGAGCTACTGATTTTGTTCCGGAAGGTCTTGAGAAGTCCCATGGAGTTATTCTGTGCAGTAGCCTGTTTTTCTAGTGCAACTTCCATCTGAATACGCTCTGCCCTGGCCTTAATGCATATTTCCTTCATAGTTATGAGGGAGGAAAAATCTTTAAGTTTATAAAATTTATTTGCATGCTTACGTAGGCTTCTTCGTGCAGTAGTGGCGATAAGCATACACTTCGGAATTCTGGGTTTAGTATATCCTAGAGGTGCTACTACATCTAGTACATTATAAGTGTTGGAGTAGAGTATACAAGTCAGCTTATCAGCATCGTCTTCCGTGAAGTAGTTGTTCCAGTCAAGATAATTGAAGTAAGTCTTAAAGCTTTTCCAGTCTATCTTGTGGAAGGATCTGCTAGGTATTGTACTCGGGCATTTATACAGTGTAGTCTGTAAGTCAAAGCTGCACATAACAACGTTGTGGTCACTACCTGGGAATTGTTTGCCTGTACGTACGGTGCATGGGGAAAGTTCATTTGTAAAAACTAAATCCAAAATATTTTTATATCTGGTAGGGCTACGGACATACTGTGACCAGCCACCAAGCTCTAAGCTTTCCATAAGCAAGTCATAGCGTTTCGGCGTTTTGGTGGGAAACCATGAAATTTCAGGCATGTTAAAGTCTCCACAAATGACCTTACCTGTAAAGGGTAGGGAAGAGGCCAGTGTAAAAATGTCAGACAGTAAGTTTATATTCTCTATTGATGGGCTAGGTTGTTGGTATACACAACCGAATAGGTAAGACTGTGATACAGTAGGCCTCACAACAATCCACACTGAGTCTTGTAGTTTGTTTAAGTCTGTTGTATCAAACAGAAGTGAGTTTAACTTTGTGTTAACATATATTAAACAACCCCCTCCACGTCCATGTAACCTGTCACTACGATACAGATTATAATTATCAAGGGATATATTTAGATCAGAGACGTTAGGAGTAGTCCATGCCTCAGTTACCATAATAATTGATGGTTGGCAGATTGACACAAACAGAGCTAAGTCGATCATTTTGTTGCATATTGATCGCGCGTTAAGTAGGCATAGACTAAACGAGTGGCCAGTGAGGTCGAAATAATTTAAGGCGTCATGGATGAAGGCGTCAGGTTTAGAATCCTGGATGAAACTTTGACTTGGGGATAGTTGAGTTTCGCATTGTTCAGATACTAGTGAGTAGATAATGGGTGATTGCTCTGCAGCGTCAGTGTTTAGGTTGTCACTGCTATCGTCGTTTTTTACGCTCAAAGTGTTTGTGATTAGTGGAGATATGGTGCTGTGAGATTGATTACTTAGTAGTGGCAGAACTGGAAGTTGGTGGTGTTCGGGCTCGTCATGGTTGTGAGTTATCGTACGAGGATACTCTAAAAAATGGTTCGAGTGTGCGTACGTGACATATGGATCATAGTAGTTAGGTAATGAGTTTTGGGATGCAGCCAAGTAGTTGTAGTTACAACTGTTTACTGTAGGAAAGTATATAGGTCGTAAGTTTCCAAGTTTGGGAGGGTTTTTATGTTGATAGAACGGGTGACATCCCAAGTTAAAATTATTCCCATTATCTGTTTGGGACAGAAACGATATAGGTAGAGGAAGGAGGCTTTTCTTCCTGGAATCAGCCTTCGGGGTCATTCTGTTGCTTTTAAAGTATTTGTGCGACGGAACAGAAATAGGGTGATAGGAGAGGAACCGCTTGTTGCTGTTCTTAACACTGTCCTTCAAACCTAGTGATTCAGAGATATTGTGCCCAGCGGTTTGGCGTGTGTTACTTATTTTATTACTCTGAATTTTAGGGATGGGGTTATGCTGACCCTTATTAATAGGGAGAGCATTAGGCCTGTTGTAATGATAAGGTATGAATTCTGTTTTAACGGTAGGGTGGTGGATTAAGTTGTATGGTTTGATCCTATTCACCTCTTTATTTTGTGAGATAACTGTACTCCCCTTGGGAGTGATGTCTAAATCTACTAGGTCGCTGCCATTTTCGTTGGTTGTGAGAGGTATTGGGGTATGAGCGACTATACTAGGTAGAGTTATGGGTATGGTTGGGCTGGGTGGAGTACAAAGTCTAGGTGGTGGAGTACTACCACCAGAGTGCGTCTTAGACTTTGTTTTGGAAAGTTCATTTGGAGTGGTTAATTGTGACTCGGAATCTTTTATGTCTGAAACAACAGCACCGTAACGGTTGAGAGATCGACGTTGTAGAGGTGTTTTATCAGCAACTATTAGTATATTTTTGAAGTCACTGCCGGATCTAATAAAGTTTACTGATTTTATAAAACGCTTGCAATCTATTCTATGTGGGTCCATAATTTGGTTATAAGTAACGCACCAAATGAAAGTTGAATGGTTATCCTCACGTCTCCTAGCTGTTCCATGACTCTTTGGTACACCGAAATGTGGTGGTGCTCTTTTGCGTAGGCTACTTAAGACACGCATACACATACTTCTTTACTCTCCGTAAATATGATAATAACATCTTAAATGCATTAAAAAGTCAACTAATACATTAAGCCAGCTATATTTCCAAATAATACACCCTCCGCTTTAACGCAATTTATTACCTTTGGCCAAATTTTACCTGATAAAGTCTCCCCTGTAACGGTAAACCAAACGTTCAGACACCGACTGCTGAAGATATAGTTGGACAGGTTTTCGAATGAGGTCCAACTGAACCAAAAACATACCATAGTGAATTCTTCCTGATTCTTATCATTCAGCCCCCTATCCAATCTGATAGCTCTGTTGCTCGTCTTTTTATCCACTTTTTGTTTTTTGGTATCCCCAACTGGCAACTATACTGATAAAGAACCTATATTTTACAAGGAACCTCATTCACCCAAACCCACTTCACTAGCCTTTCTAGAAAAGGTCGATCTTGTAAAAGTTGCTTTTGTCAACCAATATTCAACCACTTCTGAGCATTTAAACTCTGCAAGCCGTTATATCTTCTTTCAGAAATACTGCACTCCGTGTGCACAATGTTGTCGTTCTTCACAGTTTGCAGTTTCAAATTCTGTAACATCCAATTACTATACTCAAATGTATATAGACCATTTAATTCCTGATCACATCTATATACCTTGATGTTTCAAAACATGCGCTTTAACCCAGGAAGTTTATTTATCGCATTGTAATTAGTTTGTTTAACAACTGTACCCTGCTATTGTGTGGCGTGTTTTGTTGATCTTTCTAGAAAAATGGGCTGCACCCTTGTTATTATTATTCTAAAATTTGGTAAAGAAATCACGCCAGTTTACAGGCATCGTCATTATGACGCAGGAAGATTAACTCTTATGCAATAGAGCACAACGTTTTGCAGAAATATGTGCTTGTATAATAACAACATTTACGATACATTAGAATAATGTGCAGGGAGATTAAATGTAAAAAATAAAGTCGCCGACCATCAATTGGAGGGTACTTTGTAATCCTAGGTGTTCAGAGACACACCAGTAGAGAACACTTAAACATATATTCAATGATTTACAGTAAAAATGTGTCATAAATGTGACGCTAAGAAGGTTTAGATACTATATGGTTGATTGAAATAGTCAACTGTATCGTGAAGCACGAACATGACCTTGTGTGAGCGATGGACATCAGAAATATCACATTAATGTGTCATGAGTGGACCACGAAGGCGCACCTCTGTTTTCAGCGTAGATTCTAGATGTTAATTCTAACGTGACATGGCAGTTAGAAACTAAAAAGATAAAGAAATAGAACAAGTATCAGGGCGATAGGACACAAATGATCAATTAAGTACAGCCGTTTACAGTGGTAACTAAGTTACATCTGAAGCAGATTCGTCATTCCTCTTCTCTTTTTCTGCAAAACGCCGACCAATACTGAAGATAACTATGATAGATTTTAGATTTACTCTGGGATAAAAAGCACAGGGAAGCATAGTATGGGGAAATAAAAGGTATACTTCACCACATCTAAGACATGTGCGAGTATTACGAGGTACCAGAGCACTAACTGCCAGAGAGGAGAACGTTTTATTGCCTGTAGGTATATATAGTCGAAAACCTCTTAAGAACTGCAGGTAACTTCCATAGAAGTGTTATTAAAAAGGCTAGATGTCAAAAGGTCCATTGGTTAATGTACTCCATTTCATATAAGTAGCCAGAGAATTTTGGTTCCACAAGTCATACGCTTTCGAGCATGTTAAGGCAGCATAATCTGTTATAATTTCTTTATGAAGCATTTTATAGAGCATCGTAAGATTAAGTTTAATCCTTCTGACCCATAAAGGGTCTAACTTCCAAGCACAGCATCTAGCATCATAGGGTCGGCCAGAGGTTAGCAGCCTAATATGATGCCGTTGAACCTTCTCTGTTTTCCGACGATCTAGCGAAAGCATGCAACTATACATGAAAATAGTGTACAGCTTTAAGCCTAGTGCATCTAATGAAGGCACATCCGATATCCAGAAAGATCTAGATAACCTATCGATTTGGAGCCAGAAATGGCAACTACCATTCAACCACAATAAGTGTGGGATTATACAATTCGGAAAATATGATATTCAACAAGAACTCCATTTGAATGAATGTAAAATCCAAACACTGAGCTCTATATGTGACTTGGGTATGTGCTACAGCAAGAGGCTTAAGTTTACTGAGCATGTATCGTCAATTATATCCAAATCAAGACGACGAATCGGCTTTATTCTTCGAAATTTTTACACTATGGAAGCCAAGCTTGCAATATACAGGATGTGCGTACGTCCTACCCAAGAATACTGCTCGCTTGTCTTCTCTAATATGAACCATACAGATACCATACGAACTAAAAATCTCCAGAGAACTTTCACCCGACGATTACTGGAGTATAATTGTAACAAAACTTATGTAGAAAGATGTAAGTTACTTTCTCTAGAACCCCTATGGAGACACCGTCTAAAAACTAACCTAATTTATTTTCATAAAATAATTCACGGTTTATCTTTCTCAACTTTTCATCCCTCCTGGAAGACTGCTCTCAAATATAACCTAAGGAATCTGGCCCAAACACTGCATACCGAAAAATGCAAACATAAATCACGAAATAACTTCTTTATAACATTCTACAGTTTACTATGGAATAGGTTACCACTTTCTATCCGCTCCTGTGATAATTTACCTCAATTTAAACGCATGATAAGCTTATTTTTTATTACTAAAGGGACCCAGCAACTCTTTCCTGAACTATCTAGAAATCCGGACATGATAAGTCACGGACCACCTCATATCTAGCACAGGAGTTCACGGCTCGTATCTCAAGCATATGTCATTAACCTTATGAAACCTGACCTTTCACAATGACCCGATGTGAACACTACTATTCTACACTTCTGAAATAGCCAACCTATCAAAGATAAAAATTTAACACTTGCCAAATAAGCTTTAATATCCAAGTATTTGCCAGTTCAAACAGTTATACTTTTCTGATTGCCTAAATAATCAGCACACAAAGCAAGTACTTACTAGACTAAAAAGCCTGATAATTTCTGGAAATCTGCTGACTGTTTAGGGCTCTGTGGTCAATTGGAAAATGGATGACATGGGAAACTCGCAAACAAACCTTTGAAACCAGAACTAGATAAAATGATTAATAGACCTGTGCTAGATTTCTTAAATGCATAAACGATGAATCATTAGTCCTCCAACATTACTATACACATATGACGCAAAGATATAGCATAAAGTAGCCGGTGACACTACTGAGTGAGGACTCCAAGCCGACCTGGTTGGTTTATCTAAATTGTATTTAATATCACTCAACGTAACTGAATGCGTCATCGTGCATATTGGCAACAAAAACGACCGCTTACTAGAAAAGTGAAAACACATACTACTAGCCTCCAGTTTCTAAAAATACAAATGTAGACGAGAGACAACTAAAACAGATTTGTCGAAACAAATGTGTGTAGAAATGAAGTCAATTTCCTGCAGAGTTCGCCTTAGCAAGAAAAACGAAAATAAAACGTAGTGTATATAAATTCTTTGTAGACCCTCTTAATGATTCTGTCCAATTCTCACCACATTAAATACTCGCAGCCTTAAAGGTTTCTGTATTAAATTAGAAAAACATACTGAATAATGGATTTCAGCTGAGATGTCTGGCCACAGCTCACACTATTCAGTCTATTGAACTTCTATTCGATAACTTTGATTTGTAGCAATTAAACGCTCATACATGTGTTAGTAACAGAGAGAATAAAACTCTTAACTGACATCATTTTCCTGCTTATATTTACATTCATTGTGCTAGACCAAATAATATGCAAACGGAAAGCCTCAATAATTCTCCCCTTCTCCCGATGCATTTTTGATGATGTTTGACTAAAGACGAAATTTCCTTTCGGAACGAGGTTATTAGATCCTATACCTTTATTGTTCATGGATGAAGTTATAGTTCTCTTGTAGTGTGAATATGCTCCTAACTCTATAGTAAACTTATCAAGATTATATAGTAGCTTTATTGAATCCAGTAGAAAATTTGCTAACACCTCACATGGACAAGAGTAAAATCTAACTTCATCTTAACATTTGTGGATCACAGAGTTATTAATCATATCGAGAAAGCAATAGCGAAGGTATTCCTAATTGTTAATAACTCTATATGTGAGAATAAATAAAAAGAAGGCGTATCTTGCTCGTAGATTGAATAAAAAATTTTTAGCTTAACATTACTTCCCGTCGACGCATTGAGCAAATTTAATGGATGATTGAAATTTCATAAGCATCAGTGTGCACTGTTAATTACAATTGGTTTTCAGCTCAAAGAGCCGGTATTTTCGAGCAAAACAAGCCAATCTCTGGCACGATGTGAAGATTAGTTCTTTACATTGGTTTGTTTGTTTGCGTCAATACCATTGAATTCTGTGAAGAGAAATGTTCATAATTTCAAGCAGTCGTTCTATGAATACGCGCATGTAATATTGTTTTGATTGTATTTTGATTCTAATACTTGAATCTGGTAAAAAAATACTATGCATCACATTACTTCCTAAATGAAACAACTATGACGGGTTACTAGGAGTTGTACACCCGTTTGTAAAGTGATTATTAATGGCTCAAATATGTGATATGGCACAGGCTTCTGCGTGGTTACCTCTTGTTAGAGCCTCAGCGATTGGATGGGTACCAATCGCTCAACACCGTCTTCCGAAAAACGTATGCACAAGAGATGATTTAAGTCAAGATGTATTTGAGAAGGCAATTATTAATGTAAGCGGTCAGAGATTTGAAATACTTACAAGTAGTTTGAATCAATACCCACATACATTACTTGGATCGGATGAACGTGATTACTTTTACGATGAGAATAGCGGTGAATATTACTTCGATAGAGACCCTGAAATATTTCGCCATATACTTACTTATTATCGCTGTGGACATCTACATTATCCTAAGAAAGAATGTGTCATGCAATACGAAGATGAACTCGCATACTTTCGAATTGCATCTGAAGCCCTAGGTGACTGTTGCTATGAGGATTACCACGACAGCAAACGTGAAAATTCAGAGCGTCTTCTAGAGGAAAGGTCATCAACCAAAGAAAATGCTGAAGTGCCAAAGGATTTCCGTAATAGACTTTGGCAAGCTTTCGAAAACCCGGAATTCTCCACCACTGCTATTGTTATTTATTATGTGACCGGTTTCTTTATTGCCGTTTCTGTGTTTGCAAATATAACAGAAACTATACCTTGTGGACCAGAACCTGGATTAAGTAAACAACGGGCGTGTGGCGATCGGTACATCGATGCTTTCTCATGTCTTGATACAGCATGCGTAATCATATTCACCATAGAGTACTGTGCAAGAATGTATGCTGCTCCCAATAGGTGGAAGTTTTTTATATCTGTAATGAGTATAATCGATGTAGTCGCAATATTGCCGTTTTACATTGGCTTGCTGATGCCAGACAACAAAGTAAGTCTGTAGCTACTACTTGGTTGCGTATTTGCCGTGTCTGTTTTGCGAGTTTTTTATTCTTTGTTCTGGAGTGTATACCAGTTACTAGACGTAGAACATATGCCTAGTTTGTACACAATTTTATTAAGCAGTTGAGTTCCGCTGTATATGACTAGCACCAAGCTTAAATTTGCTTTTCGGAAACTATGTTGTCTTAAAGGCATTATCCAATGTAGCACTTATCTATTTGCTTTTGATAATCTTTAGTTACTTTGTAAGATTTATGTTTGTTTCATATATCAGCTGTTTTGATCCGTATTTGAGACATGTATTTCTTGTCCTATCTACTTAAAACGTTATATTCGGCTTTGTTTCAGGTGTTTATCGTTTTCTGAAAAAGATCTTAAGGATATGGAAGTCAGTGATTTACTAGGCAATAAGTAACACCGTAAACGACCTGCGCGTAGGTGTAAAATTAAAAAAGTTATCGTCTCTTTTCTTGCCATTAACACGTGTAGAGTAAATTTGGTTGGTTAGACGTCAATAAACATGTGATATGAGAACTTATCAAATAGCACTCATCTTTTTACATCTGTTCACCATTAAAGCAAATGTTACTAACTCCATTTGCAAACAGGATGGTAATGTCCGCCAATGGTTAATCAAAGCAGCTAAGCATAGTTACAACTCGAAAAACTTTGTTATTTAGTGTATGGTCTGTTATTCGGGGTTGACTAGACAAACTTATGATCCACAGGTGTCTCTTTTAGCTACACTATGGTTTATGACAACTTGATAGATAACGTCTCACTGGTGAATATCAAAAGGATGAAGTCAAAAATATTGCCCTATCGCAAATCTGTTAACCATGATGGGTAATAGCAGCAATATCCTTATCCAGAGAATAATGTTTGTGCCGAATGGTAACAAATTTTAAAACCATTGACTGGGTGGACCATGTGTGCCATATCAAGAAACTATGGCACTGAGTACTAGTCCGCTATCAGTTATCTGGCTTACGTCTCAGTTATGTCATTCAATGTCACGGGTGATGCAGATCTTAATCATTATAAATACTAACTTCAATAAATACGGAGTTTCACCGTAAAACTACTATTAGAAGACCAGTGTAAAATGTGTTAGTAATCAGCTTGATATGTGTAATGGTCTGTTATTCGGGTTGACTAGACAAACTTATGATCCACAGGTGTCTCTTTTAGCTACACTATGGTTTATGACAACTTGATAGATAACGTCTCCTGGTGAATATCAAAAAGGATGAAGTCAAAAATATTGCCCTATCGCAATCTGTTAACCATGATGGGTAATAGCAGCAATATCCTTATCCAGAGAATATGTTTGTGCCGAATGGTAACAAATTTAAAACCATTTGACTGGGTGGACCATGTGTGCCATATCAAGAAACTATGGCACTGAGTACTAGTCCGCTATCAGTTATCTGGCTTACGTCTCAGTTATGTCATTCAATGTCACGGGTGATGCAGATCTTAATCATTATAAATACTAACTTCAATAAATACGGAGTTTCACCGTAAAACTACTATTAGAAGACCAGTGTAAAATGTGTTAGTAATCAGCTTGATAAATACAAATACAAATAACTGACACACAGTGGAGAAGTTGCACTACATTCTCCCCGAGTTCTAACAACTTGCGCTCTTACCTAGATGAGTTGGATCAAGTCTCTGCGGGCTGGCTTCCATGATTTTGTCTAAGTAAGCAATCATACTCATAGTTGCATTAACAGTCTAACTGACTAACTTAGAAACAGATCCTTAATTTAATTCATAAGTCATAGAGTGGGGAGACTTATTTCGGTTATTATTACTGTAAAGCGGAGAAACGTAGAACCATCTAACCGCTCTTAATGTGGAAGACGAGGTTCAATAAATGTCAACGGTTATTCTGTTCAACCTTACCAGTAGGTCCCAAAGATTGTAAGGATGCACATTTTCTTGAGCATCCCTTGATATTGACCACATAAAAGTACAAATATGGAGTAGAAATATTTTACTTTTACAAGTCAGTGTTAGTTGAAAGACAAAATAATAGAAAACCGTTTGAGAAAATTCCTTGAAATTCCTGCATCATGCCGAAACATTGTAAGAAATTACTGTTTATTTAACGTTTTTTTCATCAAACGACTTTAGAAATTCTTCAGCACACTGACGAGCTCGAGAATTTACTGCCAAGCGTATCCTAGAAATCTCTTCATCAATTTCACCCATGAAAGTAATTATGAAATCCACTAACTTCGCCTTTGACATCTGTTCTGTATGGAAATTAGTGATGAGAAAACTGATATCATAACCCTGAAAGAAAATGAAAATATGAAAAGTATGCAGTGCCACGACCCTAATTTTATAAACAAAGAATGAATAATTTCATGCAAAGATAACATTCTAATGGTGTGTTAGCACCGCTTCTTCGGCTTAGTGATAGGTTGGGATGTGATTGAGTGAAGTTCACATGGTAACAATGAGTTCCCAAATACACTTTTTCCCGTGATAAAATGTTGAGTGATATCACCGAGGAAGGTTGAAATTTTCAACTGACACTGAAACAATCAACACGATGCAAAAAAGTGACTTTATCATAGGTTGAAGAAATTATATCAAGAAATAATAACGATAACCAAGCAAAATAATCAACATCCGACGAAAGTGAATGATCGGTTTGTATAAGGCAGTCATGCACAACACAGAACTTTGGATGAATGTACATTGGTCCAAGTTGCTACACCCTATTAACACAGCGAGATGAGTTCTAAAGTAGAAGTAGTAGTTAATTTAGTGATAGTAAGACAATAGGATATTAAGAATGTGATTTTGGAAGTGAGAGTAAAGGCACATAGTAATTTTAAGCTCGAAATTTAAGGATAAACAGGGTTTGTACCAACAAAAATTACACAGCAAACTACAAATACCAATGAGCAGATTATTTTAAATAAATGTTTTAGGAGGGATTCAGAAGACTTATTCACAGGGTAATTCTATTATAATCACTACACCAAGTGCACTGCACACATCCTGAAGCCAGGAAATGACTATTCGTAAACGTAAAACGCTGATTTTGACAAGTCAGTCAGTCAAACAATACGAGCCCTGGTACGTATGTACATGAGCACAAGTTGCTCTGCCAGATTTTCACAAAGAGATCGAATCAATAACATCAATTCCTAGATATAATTCAACAAGGAATGAGACGATGTTAATAATTGTATAGCAGGATACATAATAATCACAATGGAATTAGGCAGTCGCTCAAAACTTTATTTTTACTAGGGTCGTCATTTCCTTTGTTCTTAGTGTACTACTTCCAAGGAAATACCCTTTGATTTTATTTTTCGACAAGCTTTCCCAACTAAAGTTAGTGTCCCGTTACAATATGTGTATTTTCGATGGTTCCGCTTTTCCCATTATCTGTTTAAAGTATGTGTTTGTTAATATTCGTTTTTTTCTATCATTTTGTTCCGTAATGTATTATTCGTTAGTGCTTTGTGGTTAACGCAGTTAGCTTTTACCTTGATTTCAGGAATAGGATAACTTTTGATCTGCAATACAGATTCCCTTTTTTTATTGGGTTTGTTGTTTACAAACCAGTTGTAGCAGGTTGGTTTCTAGAGGTTTTAAGGTTAATGTTAATAGATAGACTTATGCTTTCATAATTTTTACTTCGCAGTTAAGATATCTCTTAGAAATTTACTTGCGACATCATATTTTGTTGGTGACACGGTGTTGAAATTGCTTATTGAATTGAATTACGTAGAGTATGTTTTCTATAATCACCATATTTTTAGAGTACTTTGTAGGTTTGTTTATAGTTTTAGCATGAGTTCATCAAAAAAAAAACAAGAATAAGCATCAGAAGTTTGTGTGAAACACGCTGTCTTACGAATTTTTCATAAGCAATGAGTACTAAAGTAACTTGTGGGATAATTTTAAACCAGAATTTTGCAACTGATCCTAAAAATACAGACATATTCGAGATGTAATAATATAATTTAGCGTAACCTATTTTGCAAATAATCAGCTAATTAGCATCTAAATAACCAATTGTGTAGTCATACAATGCCTAAGTGTTTGAGAAATATAATGCGTTACCATAATGATGATTGTTAACAATGTAATATCGTTTATTTTAAAGAATAGTTCCTGCTTCCTATTTTAAAATTATAATGCATAAAATGTCATTATCCGTCAAAAATATTGTTCATATCGAAGGAGGATTAATAATTTACAGGTAATATTTTTATTGGCTGTGTATTTCCGAACTCTTTGTTCATATGCGAGCGTTTAATTAATATTGAAGTGCATACACAGAAAGTGGGCACTAAGGATTTTGTTTGACTTTGTAGGCAATTTTTGTTACAGAGCACTAGAAACCTGTTTCTTACACATTTAAAACTCAGTTCTGGGCGCTTATGATTCCACGATATCTGGATTTCATGAGATACACGATAAGCTACAGTTACGCCTTGATGATGAGCGTCAAATAACGCAGACTACCTCAACCTCCTAATATCAACTTAATAGTGCACGCTATGTCGAATGACTAGCACTAGTGGCCATATTATCGCTTGGTCAATAGAATTCAATCTTCATTGAGGACTACCTAGTTTTTAACCAATGTGTAGGAAGGCTTTAATGAACAAATTCAAAATGCAACGGCTTTTTGCCGCAGCTTCCTGACCAAGTTACAATTATGTAACCTACAGACGAGAACTTACTAAATAAGTAATGTAAATAGTTCAAGATAATGTTTTCTTGTAAATGATGTGTCTGACGATCATCCCAACTTTTATAATCAAGTTAGTTCAACAACAATTACTAATTCAAAATAATTTACCTAAATACTCGTTAGACTATGTTAGTCAAATTGTTTTAGTCATGAAATATAAATTAATTGTACTAAGTACTTCTTTTGTCAGTTCTCTCTCCTACCGTTCCATTTTTTTCAAATGATAGACAGTAGTTTCTAGTATGTCACGTTGTAAATTGACTATTATAATCCACCATGTATTAATTTTAGTCGCCCTTGCTTCCTCCGTTTTGCTTTACTTTTTACTTCGAATAACTGGAAATTACTGTCTATAGTGGTGTGTATTTATGATATATTAGTAAATTACAAAAGACAAGAATAAGTTACAGCTGTAGGGCAAAGCCACTGATCTCAAATACCAAATACCTGATCGATTATTGGCATTTCATGCTAATGTAATTCAAAGTACTTAATTTAACTAACTGAATGGATAGAATTCAAATCACGAACGACTTTTATAATGTAATAAAATATATTTTAGCTAAAATTCCTTGTTTTTCTGAGTGGAAAAAAGTACTTTAGTCACTATATCAACGAATAACTTGCGTTTGAAACAAAACATTTTCTAAAGAGCCTGATACTGGGGTTCATGAGGTCCTTATTGAGTGAGTCGCTAACAATGTATATATATATATATATATATATATATATATACATATTTCAACCAAATATCGATATGCATGTGAATTTAAAGGGATTCTCTTTCCCTTATTGACGGGTTGAATTGTATGGTAATCACATATTTTGTTTTTGCTTGTCAAGTGACTAAAACTGCTAAAAAGATCTTGAGCTCATGTGCTAATCTTTCACTTAATAAGAAAACCAGTAGCAACTACTAGCAATTAATATTTATAAAATTTTGAACCATCTGTATGTTTTTACGTATTTTCCTTGACTGGATTATCTGAGTAAATTTTATTTTTAAAGTGTTCCATTTGTTTGAGTTTTGGAATACATTTTTAACGTCTAGGCTATATTTGTGTAATATGTCTTAGCAGATTATCACATCATCAGTTTTATATAAAGGCTATCGACATTTAATAGTGGGGATTTAGAATCTTAGACGTGCACTTTGAATGCTGAACGTTTATCCACAAATTTACTACACCATTGTCCCAGAAGTTATTGTGATATGCGCTACTATCCTGTTACGTGGATCTCATTCTAAACATTCTACATACTGGACTGTTAGTAGTTATGTTTAACCTGAAAATTACATAATACGGGCATGAATTACATGATCAAAATGAAATGTGAGGACCTTTAGATGAGAAACAGACATTCGATACATATACATGGTATTTGGCTGATAGTGTTTCAAAAGTGTGATTTAGAAATTAATTACATCCAAATAAAATTAACGTCCATAAATAGAATGCAATAGAAATGTCATTTAAATAAATGCTTCAAGTTAATATACTTAAAAACGTTCGTTTTACGATAGTCAATGTACTTAACTTTGTACTATGACATGTTGGTTGACAATTAATTCTCAAAACTTTCAATTGCTAAGAAAAAGGGATTTGGAAAGATTCTCGTGTGATACATCAATATTAACCAAAAGGTGAAATATTTTATTATTTAACAATGCATACGATGAAACCAATTAGTTGACATCCATGTCTCCAGAAATATAATTTCCTGTCTTTAGGAAAATTATTAATAGCAGAATATCGTAAAATAAATTTATTCGAGATTCATTTAATCATGATTTTCGCTTTAAGTTTTATATGCTTTTATTTCCAATGTAATTATTAATAATCTGGTCAAAAGTATTTAGTTAGATTGTTTCAGTAAAGCCAGATATTTTCGAAAAATTCTGTTGATATATATTTTACTTTGTATATGTTTGTTGTAAAATAATAATTAACAGTTGTTTTTGTACTCATTATTATCTATAAATTGTAAATTATTTCATGATTTACATAGTTTCTGATAATTTAACATTTTACGTTACCTGAAATTAATTTCAAATATAATTCAGTAACTAGAATCTACTGACTGAATTATTCTATGGATCTAATCTGTGTTATGATAACTTACAATTGTTAAGTATTGAACCAGATAAAAGCAGAGATCTATGTTATGTATATTAATGAAACCTTTAACAACCTAGAGCGTAGATAAATAAACCACAACACATTATACTCAGTAGATATTTGTGTAAATGTGATTGCGCATTCAGCATTATGGTCTTATGTTACTACTGGTTAAATATTATCAACATATCAAGTTTAATCTTTCCTTAAAACTATGAGACAGAGCAGAACTATTCATTAAATATTTGTAATTTTTATGACTAAACGACTGTAAAGCTAATTTTACTCAATACACAGTCATGGAATAGGATACTTTATATTGTTCATGATGTTGTATTAAAACTTTCTTATACACAAATCTATCATATTGTAAATATTTATAATTTTACAAGTAAATACTATTTTATGTAGTACAAATAAAGTGAATTCCATTTCAAAAAGTATGACGATTTTATTTACTTATTTTTATAGAAAATTGTTTTTACGAAGAAATCGGTTTCCTTTTAACAACATAGTTGTACTTGTTTTCACCTTTTCAACCATAATTTTTGTCATTGATTTTGAGATAATAAAAATATAAAATGAACTCAAAATGTTAAGTATATGTTGGGCGAAGTAGTATTATAACACGATATTAGATGAATTGTTTATTATTTAAATTAATGAGCTACATTCAAGATACAGCTAAATATTAATTAAAATTCATATCAATTTATCATAACGTAATTTATCGTCAGGTATTCACAATGGTCTATTTCCTGGCTGAGACACTATGGTTTGAGCAGATTTTAATATTTCTGTATGTACAAATTTATAGTAATAAAGCAGGAACATTTCTTTCAGCCTGTATGATTCGTATTGGTGGATTATTATTTATGCTTGTTATCTTGCTATTATTAAAAATTATGATTTTTAATAGGAAGATAAATTCTGTGCTAATTGTATGCATTCACATAGTAGATTCTTTTTCTTACTTTCAGTGCTATGGATCAAATTTGCAGTATAGATACAAGGACATGCACATGAAAGTCATTCAGTACATAATCACAGACAAAATCTTAAAGTACTTCATCACCATAAGCTATTTACAACCGTGGTGAAATATAGTGTATTAACGAAATAACCTGGATGCGTGCTAAACAAATTAGAGATTTGTCCTTTATATTTTGTTACCGGGAATTGACGTCTTCGTCTCATAAATCTCAACTATTTAGGGCATTATTTTAATTTTGCACAAATTTAGGGTTGTGGTATTTCATCTGTTCACTCTATTGTTACGGTCATTTAAGTAGGCAGTCCTAAGTATATATAATTTTAAGTGTGATATGATACTACGAATATTCCGGCATTCATCTCACGCCCATTTGTAAAGTCTTTTTAAGTATAGTACTAGCAAAACTAAAATGTTATTGTACATGGGAGAATGAATACTTAAATATGAACTCATTATTTTAATGATATGAATTTACACACAAATTGAGAATAAAGCCATATTCTCAATACTAAAAAAATATTTAAGGTCACGTATATGTATATAGACATCAATAATCTATTATTACAGTTCATGAACCATACTTCTATTAATTAGATTAGTATATTCCTTAATTAGTTGTATCGAATAATCAATTTTCTACTGTCCTGTAAAATCACCGAAAAAGAAAAATGAGTATGGTAAAAGCCTTATTTTTATCATTTGACTGAAGTTGGTAATTTTTTCAAGCAATTCTATTTTTCCGTGTTAACATGGATAAAATTATTACTGAATTGAAAAACTCGAAGCTAAGTATGATTCATTGCAGTCTCTAAGTATGATAAACGTATGTAAGTTAAACACATAGTGCTATATTATTTTTGTAGTGAATAAATTTCATTTCTGTTCTAGTACCAAAATAATGAAGGACCTTGATTTAGATTTGGGATTTCTGATAGTCGTAGAGATCTAACACATTGTTTTTAATATAAATTCTGAAACATAGTTCAAAAATATATTTTCGTTTTATCTGTTAACAGGTTAGTTCATATATACTGATTTTAGATTATGTATGTTTGGCACTTTAGAAAAATATATCTGCTTAAAACCACTCGCATGTTAACTTAGTGACTAAAACGGCACCTTTTTGTTGATTTAATATATCCGAAGTAACTAAATAACGTCCAATTTCGGAGTTATTAGCAGAGCTGTATAACGTGGAAATATATGAACTTGTTGAACCTATGTTTTATGTAGTGGTAAACATCAATTTCATGTTTTGTATCAATACATACCATAAATAACTAGCTCTCTTGTTTAGTGAGGTCATAAGTAAAAGGGTTTATGAATGTTTAGATGTGTTCAATCTTGAGATGTTAAAAATTATTATATTGACAGTTGTTAAAAAATCCATATCACCAGAATTTTAGTATACAGTTGTTTTCAAAAGATAACATATATGAAGAAATGAAACGGCAATAAATTCTATAAATAAGTGCTCATTGGTCGGGTTTCTCATAACAATGACAGAAGGTTGTTGTCTAAAATCTCGTATTAAAATAATTACTAGCATGTGAGTGATATTTGTCTAATGAATATCCTAATCTATAAAATATAGAAGATTAATTTAACACCCTAAATTAATTGGTTTAAATTGATGTAAAATCTTCTTTCTAAGCGATTAGCTTTCATTGTTTTTCTAAGAGAAATCTTTGTGTGGACGAATTGATACTACTAATAATATGATCATTTTGAATTGACATTAAGGCTGAATTAACAAAACGAATCTTTGCGAAAAAGAAAGGCTTCAGTATGAATCTCATCACAGCGGGTTATATTTAGATGCATGAATAAACTAATTATCGCTCTAATAATGAAGTATAACTTTTATCAAGCTTTGTAACAAAAATTTAGATGGTTTCTAAATATTTTTCTCTACAGTCTCACTAAAAGAAGTATTTACGAATAGATTAATTTGGATAACTCATATAGAAGTCAGTGATAATTAAGTGTTCATACTAATATTCATTTATATTTCTCCGATAGAGTTTATGCAATCTGAAGCTAATGTATTAGATTTGCTAGCAGTGTCTGAACAAAATATCTATCAAAAACATCCTCCAGGTGTATTTACTCAGTTCTGATTGCAGTATATTCTACGGAAATATATTTCACTCAATCTGCAACGGATTTGAAATATATATATCGAATGATCTGCAATGTGTTATTGTATCTCAGAAATTGTATGCAGTCAAAAATTCAGGTATTCGATTGTGTGTTCCCAGTCTTTAACTAATCAGAAACTTTTACTGCATGGTTTTTCCTTTAATCTAAATATATTGTATTTGAATCACTTTAATTTCACTAAATTTTCTTACTCAAATTTGTTTCAATCGGTGTTTACAAGTGAACACTATTTGCTAACATTGCCTTGTTTTAACCCACCTTTTAAATCTTCCACTTTCCAGCTAATCGATTTTTGTTAGATATCTATATACAATCTCTCGATATTCTTATTTTAGAACTGATGCATTTTAGTTTATGCCTTTTATCTTTTAAGTTGCAAATGGCATGAGACGTTTACATGTGGTTTTTTATTGTTTATCCTGGAGTATTTCTTTTTATCAGACATATAAACCGTCTCCACAATTACTGAATCCTTGTAAACTAAATCTAACAATCAAGCAAACGAAAGACATTTAAGATTTATGTATTTTCTTCGGTTAGTCAGGTAAAATAATGAAGTGTTTGAAAAATATCAAACTGCCCATTTAATTTCGACAACTTATTGGAATATATAGTTTCATTTAAAAAATATATAAAGATTTAATTTAAGTTACGTCACTAAAGGTCGAGTAAGTATGTATTTGAACCATTTTAGTTATGATTACAGTTCCAGTTCAAAAGTGCAATTGTCTTGGGTATTCATGTTATCTTTGCGTTTGTCATCAATCTGTTTGGTCTACTGTTTAAAATTTATTACACTAATAAAGCATATGGAAATAAAATGAATGCATTTTTCAATAAAAAAATGTCAATTTAAGCACTAAGAAAGGACGAAGGGAGCAAAATGTTGATTCCAATTACTTTTTCATCAAAACACATGAATTCATATATATATATATATATATATATATATATATATATATATATATATATATATATATATATATATATATATATATATATATATATATATATATATATAATTTGAACCAGTTTTAAAATCATCATTAAGCAATTAAGGATATGTTAGATTCTCATTTTACAAGTTTCATTGTGTTTATAAATTAATTACGACTGATTAACACTGCAATTAAGATTTGAAGACGAATGAGATAATTATAGTTTTCTAAGGTATAAAAATAAAAGTGAACGGATTAGATGAGACTCAATATATGATTTCAAAAACTTCCTTCACATTTGCTTGGTGTTTTTTATCAACTAAATGTTCCATTTACTTGCCGTAGTTGGCCTTTACTCAGCCATGCTGGGTGATGTTCGGAAATTCTATGACGGACCTGCCGAATCGTGTGACCACTGAAATCGGCTCAGCAGGAACGTTTGAATTAGTATGTACGCATGGAGGAGGCTAATTTAGAGAATCTGTCTTTGGTCTCTTTTTTATTATATGATAATTGTGGAATATGTTGGGTAATTTGGCTGTAGTAAATATATTTTGCAATATCTTCAATTCGTTACGTCGTGATTTTACTAGCGTTGTCATTTAAGGATTGTAATTTGTTAAAAATAGGTTTCGTAAAAACAACTAAGTTTTCTTATTTCGTTTTTGTATGCACCATATGTTTATTTATGAATTTCAACGAATAGCGTTCATGCTGAGTATGCTACAAATGGTGGTTAATTCTTCTTCCGCAGTATCCACAGAGTATACGAATGCGTTAGACTTTTCACTAAATTCCTTTTTCATCTTATTGGTATAGAAGCGTGAAAATGAGTACACTGATAAACCGACGTTGATTTTCTAAATATACATTATTGATCTACCATGTATTCTTCTTGTCAATATGATGTCTAAGAGCGAAATATTATTATTACGCTCATTTTTAAGGTAAACGTTATTGACGGATTAACGCTGTTAAATCTTTCAAGCATATTACTATCGTTTATTTCATTTGTAAGGACTATAAATGTATCATCTACATAACGGGAACATAGTGATAATTGACTGAATTTATTTTTGAGAGGACGTTCTATTTTTGACAAAACGAAGTGTGTAAGAAGTGGGCCTAATGGTGATCCGATTGTGGCACCTTCTGATTGCCTGCATAACTCACTATTATGTTGAGAGTTTACGTTCATTGTAGATCGAAGGTTTAATTGTAACTTCAATTTTTTTGTCTATCTTTGTAAGTTCATTGCATATAGAATCTACTATTTCTAGTAGTGCAATCTTAGTGAATAAGTATGGTACATCTAGTGACATTACTGCTTTGTTTTAATATACCAGACCTTTCACTTTGCTAATAAAAGAGTCCTTAACGCCATGCTTGACGATCTCTTTGTATAATGGTTTCAGGATTTTTGCTAGTCATTTTGCCTTAACTTGATAGGCAGAATTAGTCACGCCTAATAAGCCGTTTTTATGTCTACTAGGTAAACTACATAGTCCTGATGTTATCGTCCCTGAAGGTTTAAACATTTCAACTTGACTCCCTGAGATGAGTTCTTGTTGTTCAATCCTCTTAAGTGAGTGCTAGTTGTTTGCCGGTTTTATTAAATGTATCGTTACGTACCGTTAGTTTTTGAAATTTAGTCTTATCACCTAGAATTGCATTCAGTTTATCCCGATAGTCGTGTTTGTCCATCAATACAACTCTAGAGTTTTTATCTAGCCCTGAAATTATTAAATAATTACTAGTTTTAAGTTAACGTAAAGTTTCTTTATGTTTTTTTAGTTGAAATATCTTTTGAATTGTGTTTACTGTTTTCTTAAAACAGGAATCAACAAGGGTAGATTTAAGTCGCTCAACATCATCATATGCTATACGTACTAATCCTTGTGTTTGAGCATACCGGTTTTGAAACAGAATTTACCCATCCATTTTACTTGCGTTTTTCCTAACACCACAGGACCGGTCTGCATCATTGCATCACTAGTCACAGGGAAGGAAGTAGTTCAGTACGTTGACCACCCCACTTATCTCATCACTGCTGGTAAGTCAGTGTCTAACAAAATCTCAGGCCATAATCAAAAAGCTCACTTAGCTTTTACCAACCTACATCACTTGTGGCGTACGCGAGATATTTAACTTTCAACAAAAGGTCGAATATACTACGCTGCATTCCTCTCGGTATTAACCTACAAATGCAAAACCGGAGCTTCAGGTCTCTGATCATGTAACTCATAATATTATCACCCATATATCATGAGTGAGTAAACGAGCAAGATGCAGATTAGAGTACTAGGAATGCATTGAAAATCAGTCAAATAGGTCATAACCCTTCATTAGCTGGGATGGACAGGACATGTATTTCATATATCCGACTACCATCCATCTCGTCTCACGATGTTCGTTGGGGTAGTAGTAAGATGAAAGAGGGGCAAAGGCAGCCAAATTAAAACATTCCATCAGTTTATGGAGTCTATGACTACTAGTCTGAGCCATGTTGGTAGATGCAGTCTACCTGATTGATGGTCCGCGTGACAGTCGTGATGAGTGGTTGAAAGAGCTGGGCGACATGGCTCAGAATCGGTCACAGTAGCGTAAATGCATCCACTTTTTATATTTTAGATCATAAATTCTATCATTCTTTAGTACATTCGTTTGTTTCGTTTTTTCCTGCTGAATTATACTATATTATTATTCCTGTGAATTTGATTACGTCGTGCTAATGTGGTATGGCAACTTGGACCTATGTACATACGCGTCGGGTTTTATGTTGTGCAGAATGGTGAATGAATGAAAATTTAGAACCGAGTGAGTGTTTCTATTTGTATCATATAAAGTTGTGTTGACCTGGATTTGTTAGGCACTTGACCTCAAGAATTTGTTTTTCTAGACATTTTATCAACTTGATACATGTCTTTTTATTGTTTCCACCACCTTCTGTACATAGTCCAAACTTTCGAAAACTGCAATTGCTTCACCTTCATATCTTAATTATATTGTTAACTAGTCGTAGTTATTTTGTAAACATCTTTAAACTTGCAAAATTATTATTTAACACACCACCAATTAATGATTTTAAAACTATTTCAAATAATATATATATATATATATATATGTATATATATATATATATATATATAAATTCATGTAGTGCTTTGTTGAAATACTAATTGCTTCCTTCGTCTTCTGTTAAATACCTTTTTACTAGGTTAATACTGTTTGTTCGAAAAATTAAGTTTTAGTAATTCGTTCCCGTGATAATTAATAGCTTTCAGTGTTGAAGATCTTAGCAATTATTTTATTCGCACGGCCCCTTTGTGTTACTTGAAAAAAGATTTTCGTTTTGTGCAACATAAATGTTCCAAGATCTATGCACATTACTGGAATGCCTGTATCACTATGGAAACAAAAAATAGTAAAAATATTATACATACATAGAAGTCACTATCAAGCAACTAGCTGTGAAGAAATATTTTGTACAAACTACTAGCATTAGTGGTATCGCAAGTGAAGATCAGTCGACAGATTTTATTAAAAAAACATTCTAGTACGAAGTGAAATCATGATAAATTACTTACTATGATGATTTAGGTAGTTACGGTCAATTAAATCAGTTGCTTGTTTTTGTTATAGCGTGAAGAAAGAAGAGAGGGAGGGTTTTTGGTTGGTTGTCGCGAACGCCAATGGGATGTGCCAAGTTGATAATGCGCGACTGACCTTAGACCACTCACCCCCAGGCTGACAATAGAAGAACCAGAATTGGGAACCAGGAGACGAAGAACTGAGAACGTATTGTATTTTAATCATGTCCTTATATATACATAAAATCAAACCACACGGCAAATCAGTCAATAATCTAACATTGGTACAGGACAAAGGAAAGAGTGGCAGTGAATGGGTACAACGTGTACACAATTAAGTAAACGTGGTTCATAGTAATAAACAATATACTAAGAGTAAATATGCTAAACGAAAGAACCGGGCAAGAGGAACGTAACAGTCATAGAAATGAAATGATTACACTGTCCACAGTTATAATAATTGAAATAACGTTCCAAAGCACAGTTCTCGAAGATAATCAATCTTCATTAGTTGCCCAGCATATCAGTTTTATATTGATTTAATCGAAAACGGTCATTGGCATATACAACAGTTCAACAAACAGTTTACTCGTAAATTTATTTTCAGAGGTGTCTGACTGCAAACGTTGACTAATATATTGTCTAGTGTTAGCTATAAAGCTACTGAAAACATTCTAATAAAATTTCCTATTTATTGCTCTTTAAAGCTTCTGAAAATCGTCTTCTTTTCCATCCACAAAAACGTCTGTAAAAGAGTAGCGTATCTCTGGTTATCTGTACAGCTATTTTAAATATGAGCATATATAGATAATAGATTATTGAAAGCTATCAACTACGTATTTTAAATATTAACTACTCCCAAAAGTAAACAGTTTGATTCGAATAAGAAGTAAGTTGTATACTATGTTATTTCAACATACAGAGTGGTTGTACACCCATTCATAAGAAAACTATTAATCCTGTAATATTGTCATGATGCTTTTATTGGTCGAGCATTCAAAAACTCGATGCTACATTCATGAAAATAATTTCATGTATAAAGTAAGCATTACTTTTAATAATGTAATCTTAAGTCAATTATTCTACAGTTATTTGTAATGGAAGGTCGTGATAAATAAGTACTTAGTGCACAACTAATAAATTTTCAGACTTAATCATTTTGCATTGATTTTAACGGGACTAATAATCTTCGTTATAGTCAGTTAACGAAATTTATATTTGTAATAGAATATAAATTATATATTTGAGATTTTAAGTACTGTTTATTACTATTACTAAACGATATCTCTTTTCAAGGGTATAAGTGGTTTAGTAACAATTTTTTGTGAATTAGTGAAAACAAATGTTTCAAAAATAAAGGCAATGAATGTAACGTTAATATGACTTCAAAAATGTTTAATCATTCAACTAAGTAACTGGCTACTCTCAATTAACTGAATCATGACGAGTCCATCTAACTCAGTTATTACGACAAAAAGTGGTATTAGTTTTTGCATTGGAAATTAAGAGCAAGTGTTTGTTTGCTGATGTAAATGTAAACAACGATCAATACTGTTAAGAAAAGCAAATTAATCATTAGTAAATCAGGTCATAAAGTTATGCTTCATTCTATCAGTTGTGTCATAACCATGTGTTGGAATCAATAACTGCCTATCTATAAATGATACTCATCTTGACATTTTCAGCTTAACACATTCACACCTAGTAGTTTCGTTTTTAATTAATCCATTGAATGCAACTACTCCCTCGCCTTATGAGTATTGTCAATTTATCACCTCCATTCGTTTTATACTCTAAGCTAATATTTTAATACTGTTATTTTACGCCGTATAGTAATACTTTTATATAGGACTGTAATATCTCGTGGTTGGTGGTTTGACTAGCTGCAGACAACTTTAGTACTCGAACACCTTGACCCCTCCTAGTCGTAAGTTTAGAAGACAGGTACGAGTAGTCAGGACACTTTATTCCAGTAAGATGGTGTGAGAGAAAGTCAGTTATGTACAATATATTCGTATATTTATAATGACCATCCATTGAATTGAAATCATAAACATTTTATTAATGCAGTGAAATATTGTCATATATACTCTGTGAATATAAGTCACAGTGACTCACATTGATGTGATGAAAGTTTATAAATTAAGCTTACAAAAATCAATACAACCTGATTAAACGAACAATTGTATTTTTAGGGATTTCGAATCCTTAACAAGGACAGTACTAAAGATAACAATAATAGCATCATAAACTGCCTTGAACAACACGGTGATTTCAGCTAAGCAGAGATCAAAAATGAACTGTCAGATTGTTGCAGCCTAGATTCTGCATAGGTTGTTTATTCGTGCTCGCTTTGAGTCCAGTCGTTTAACAGCGTAAACGATGCCGGCAGATGGTTCTTTTTCGGATGGCTGTGGTGGTGGGGGGCAACAAATAGAGAGTTGATGAAATCCTTTAGTATTGAATTAGAGGTAGCTTTGCAGTCATTTTTCAGAAGCTATACCGACTGACGTTCTTAGATGTGTTTAGAGAGGGTTAGCTTTGTGTAGTCAATATAACAAGCTATGTAGGACAAAGAAAACACTATGAGGCTTTGTAGTAGTAAATGTTTCCATTAAATATTTTGATATCCGACTTTTTAAGATTTCTATCACCGTATCCCCTTTAAATTAGGAATACATTAACGGAATCTTCTTATGTAGAGTAGAAGACTTTTAAAGTTGCGCTTTTGGCCTAAAGTTACGATCAGCGAACCTTGTTAGGTAACTTTTTTTACGAACACTTGTCTGAGTTTAGGTAGTTTTTAGTCTGTAGTATCATCATTGAATATTCGTATTTTCCTTTGAGGAAAGAGAGTGGATTATATTTATTTTCCTACTCAATAAGATTCGGTTGTGAAAATTAGTGAATTTCTCATTCAATGCTGTTTTTCCGTAGGTAGATCTCAGTAGAAAACAATGTGGTCTTATTTTCAACTGAGAGTCAAAGAAATGAAATTTTGGGTTTGCTTCTGATTTTAATGCGAAATTAACTAATGTAATCTCTTTCTATTTTCTTAATAGACTAATATTTTATGAAATTCACTATGTTTACGGCTACTCGACTACAGTTAATGATATTTTCAAGATTAAAATTTCTTGTGGAATTGTCTATTTCATTCCCCACGACATATATAATGGAATTTCTCCATCACTAAAATACTATCAATTTATTTCTTATTTTGCATTGATATGGACTATTATTGCGTCAATTAAACGACATCATAGGTGAATAGTAAATGTTTGATAACTTTCCAGTCTACTTATGTCATTCATTCATAATACTCCGATAATATCAATTCACAAATAGGAAGGTGTGAGACAATTAAAAAACAAACCAATTATCCTCTGGTTTATAGATGGAGTGTATTCCCTTAAATATAGCTTTTATTTTTAAGCCCAATGTGTAATCGAAACTCATTTAACCTTGTATAATATCGGCAACCCTATATATGATATAAACTATCTTTAAGAAGTCAGTCACTATTTACAAATGTCTAGTTAAATTTCCAATTACCTCGAGTCCGTTCCGTTCTCACTGTCTTACGTTAAACTAATTTTCACCTTAAATGTAAAATGCCGTTCGAATAAAGCAATTATATTATACATTTTTCAAAACTGTTGATTTCGCTATGCGATTTGATCACTGGGATTCTGTGTTTCAGTACGGAACACATGTAGGCAAGAGCAAATCAGGATAGTAGTAAAATTTCTTTTTATGTTTAAATTTTTTACTCTATATTTATTACAATAAACAACCGTCTTTTATGGCTAATAACTGGCTTCCATTCTAAAAAAAGTCAACCTTCATCGAGTGTGTATATACGTAATATAAGTTTTACATGATAACCACTTATCAACCGTAAACAATACCTATTAAAGAGCTGTGTTTTAAAACTCGCTTTGATTTTATGGTTATTATTCATTATTTTTACTGAACAAATGATACTTATTCGATTGAAATTCAATGCATTTTTATACTGATCAATCTACTATACATATGTATTGCAATTTAAGGAATTACATTCTCAATAATTTCAATAGAGGACAATGCATTTATTCATGTGATTACAGTCATGGCTTTGTATATATGTGCATTATTAATTCGATTAAAACTGCAGGGTATCAAATAAACTCATCCGAATCATGAATGCTTTTGTATATTATTGTACAGTATGTTATTCATCAGTATATTGTAATCAAGCAGTCGGTCAAATAATAATCAGACAAATACATAAAATGAATTATATGTTGTTTTAACGGATTTTACTGTTAAATTATGTTTATTGAAAGTTAAGTTACTTTTCAGCTAAACTAAGAAATACGGCTTTGTAATGATTTTACCTTGTTGTGGCTTATTTACATAGTACACTGAATGTTTTACCACAAAGTACTGAAAAAATTGTAAATAACTGTCAAATTTCTAATGATTCGTGTTCGTATCACTAAACATCTCAGTCCAAAACATTATATCTAAAATAATCTATTTAGCCGTATTGACAGTATGAGTTGGCGTAGTTGGTTTCATGTTAACACAACTCATGTCAACATAGCTTAGGAGTAAATTTATAAATTGCAGAAAAATGGGTCGTATTATCCAAAGTATTTTATTTACTAACTTAGTCATTCCTAAAAGAATATCAAAGTGGTTCATGAACAACACGTGAAAATCAAATATATGAAGTTGTAGTATGTTTATAATGGATTATCGGTACAAACTTCCAATAGCAGTAAGCTATGTTAATTTCTCAAAAGTGACTAGTAGCATATCCTGTCTACCTTGAATTTCATCGGTTGTTGTTAACACTTGTACTAGGGCAATGAATTTACTAACATGATGACATCACGATTTTGTCCTAGGACAAGTGCTACCAACAAAATCAGTTTCTAAGTTATTCACTCCTTCCTTATTTATTTTCTCCAATAAGCAGCTTGCAATTTTCAGTCACTTTATGAGTTGTCAACAAATCTCAACAAAGATTCGAACGGAATAACAGGAATTTTATTTCATCCGGTTCTCATCAGATGCTTACGATCTGTAATATTTTAAGATCACAATTATAGGATATAAATTTAACATCCGTTATTACGTTAATTGGAAGGGACTATGCAACGAGTTAAGTAAGATCAATAAAATTAAATAATAACAGCTGTGAAATATAAGTAGAATTCCTAGATTAGCATAGAAAGGTACAAGTTAAACGCTTTTTGTTGGTTAACATAAAGGGAAAGCTAGGTTTTAGATTATGGTTATTAAAAATAAAATGTGTTAATATCAGTCAGCTAAGTAAAAGAGTTATAGATTTGAAATAATTTAGCGATGACTCAACTGAAATAAGTAAGAAGGTTGAAAAATCAAGTGATGTGACAGAATATGGGTGATATTATTACCGAACAGGTTAGGCTTTAGTCGTCTTGTTGCAAAACCTTATGAATATTTTAAGAATGAAACTTGAATGTTTGTTAATCACTATGACAGATTTTACAGCATCCATCTAGTGCTTTTTGTCAAGGTAAAGGCTTGGAATGGCACTAATAAACGTTTTCACACAGGTGTGTTTGAAGATTCCAAAGAATGTGCTCCTCAAATCCAGTACAAGCCCTTTTTTCTGTTCGACTAACGCTACTCCTTTGGTAGATGCATGTCAATTGATAAATGCATTTGATGGTAGCGTGAGCATGGTAACCATCTTCGATTGTTGTAAACAAAATCTTGTTTTGTTTACAATGAATAATTTGGTTGCGGGAAATGTTCTGTTTACTAAGAATTTATGCTTTTGGTTGATTATCGTTAAGACGTCATCTCTTCAAAATCAAAGTTGGATGTAGATAAGTTTCTTTCTAACTGTATACTTTTTGGATCGTCGCCTTGCCTAATTTTGTCATTTTTGTCAATAAACTATTAGTTCTTAGGCCTTTTTAATATGTCGTTGGGTATTCCAGATTATCACCATTACATATTTTTGCTGTTATATCAAATCGTGTTTTGATCAATTTTTTCTAGTGGTTGATTGGACAAATGTTGTTAATATTTCAATAAGTCAATCCATACATCTTTTCATTAAACTGTATACCGAATTGTTCTGTCCTCCAATCGTATTGTAATCTGTGATCTTATTCATATTCCATAGAAGTTTAGGCACTTTTACGGGCGGTGCTGAAAAGCTGCATTAGGTCGGTAACATGTTATTTATTGCTACATATGACAAGCATATTTTTAACATACCTCAAATGATATATCAATGGACTAACCACTCCTTTACATTTAGAGTTTTCAAGAGTTCCTAAAAAAATTTCTGGTAAGGACCTACTGGACTTACTATTGATACACTATCCGTTTGACTGTAATCTGATGCTAACACACAGTTGGAGCTATTCAAAGCCTGCTGCTGGTAAGTTAAAGGGTCAATTTGCTCACAATGTGTTTATAGTACCAAGAAGTAGTACTTTTGTAAATAACTATGTGGCACAAAAGGAAACCATCGGCGTACCAGAAGTGTTGATGAGATTGAGTATATTAGAAAACGGGAGTGATCTTTACATTGTCTAATAGTTAATCAACCTGCTCTGACTTCGCCAACTAGCATGCAACTTCTGATTCGGTGGATCAATCACTCACCCATTAGACTTGAATGTGATGACAAAGTGGACTGTGCATTTAAGGTAGACGTGGTCCTCAACGTTTTAGATAATTATAAGTTGAGTTTTCGATCCTTTTGTTTTTTAATAATTTTCTGAGAACTATTGTGGTCCAATTTTCCACTAAACTTTCTGAATCTTCGTTACATTGATCTTATATAGTTACCTGTTTTGTATACTGTATCTAAAGATGCTTTTAGCTTTTGTTACGTAAAAATACGTGGTATACATTGTTTACGACATTGTGAAGATAAAACATATCCTGAAGAGTTTAAAAAACGGTTGAAGTAAGTTTTGTCAAAAAGAAACTAATTCAACGGTATCATTCAGATAATTGAAATCAGTTGAATGGTTGGCAAGTAAACTACATTTAATATTGTAGCTAAAAGTTTTGTCCTTTAATTTTAAGTCAGTAGTGTACTATTCCGGCAACAGAATAACTACTATCCGTTGACTAGAATAAATAAAAATTGAATACTATTCCATATATGCACGCACTAGCAAAAAGTATCAGAATTCTAAAATATCGTATATATACACCAAACCTCAACTTTTATTAAACGTAATAAAATATCAATTTCTTCATTACATTAGTTATTATAAAAAGAAAACGAGGTGTCCAGTAGAAGTAAATTATTTTTGACAGATCTCAGAGATTGAAAAATTAATGAATGAATTCCAACGTTTTACCCGGAAAGCCGGTTCGAGTTTTCTCCGAGATAAATAATCGGAATCGAAATTATCAAAAATATGTATAATGGGAAACGAGTAAATACTGGTTTGTTTGTTATTTAAAACGTTATTGGACAACCGCTTACTTGTTTTACCCTAAATATCTTGTTGATAATTTGATTTTTGGTTATTTTTCCCTGAGAAAACTTGGACTAGTTTGAAAGTATTCGTTTATTTTTCAATCGCTAAGATTTATCAAATACAATTTACTTGTAATGTCTTCTGTTCACTTGGTTCCCAATTTTAGTCCAACTACCCATTTAACTTTCGACGAATGTTCATAAGGTGTCCAGTGATGAACTAATTTTTGTAATGAATAGTCTAATTAAAAGTATCATGGATTTGACACTTTCCATGACACTGTTTATCTGATAGCGTTAACCGTCAAGTGTCACGTTTTGTTTTTGAAGAGCTTTTCTAAATATTTGCTATTTCAATAGTTTTCTTAGTACATTTTTCGGTAAATCGTTTACATATTCCAATGGTCTATTATCGCTAGTCCTTACATATTTGTATAATTATGTGAGTTATTCGATTCCATCTGATACATTAAAGGTTTAATGTAACTAGGCTATACAGGTAGATGAGATGTTTCACTGATATAGGTTTTTGATATATTTGTCGTAACGTAGATTATTTTATAAATAGTGAACCTTGTCGTACACTTGATTACTAGGGTTATGTAGAATTATTAGTGTAGAGCTTGATTTTCATATCCAAATGTAAGCAGTTATCACTCTTTTAATAGGTCGACTGTTATTCTTCTCACCTTTTATGCAATTTACATTTTGACTAAATAAATTTAAATGTGATATTTCACAATCATTTTGGCCTAATAAAAGGCATTTTACTGTATTTTCACCAACCTCAGAGTCAGTATCTAGCTTGTCAAATCATTTTCATGCTGCAGTTTTAAAAATACTGTCTTCTTCTTGGCAGTAACTAACTCCGGAATTCATTTTGTCTGATTTATGTGGCCAAATTAAATGTGGTATTTTACAATCAATCCTTGATTTCTACCGGATTCGCCACCTATATTTATATTTATCAATGTAACCGCTTTCGTCGAACACCTCCCAGAATAGTTAAGCAATAGCGTTGTCAAAAATTTCAACAGTTCTATGTTTGCTCGTTCAGTCCGAATTGGTCTTGCAGTGAACATGAACATTTACAATAATCTATCGTTTTAGTATTAATCTGCCGAAAACAGTGAAACGTAGTGTCCTTCAAACGGTACAGAACTTTGAATACAAAGAAAATAAGTTCAACTTCTTATGCTGTGGCAGACCCCAAATCCACTAAGTCGCTACTCATCTTAATTATAAGATGACTTAATTGGACCAATATACATATGACCTTTTCTCTTTGTATTTTCATAACTTAGGTTCACCTTATCCGAGTATCATTTCCTATTTTCTTGTCATTCACAAATCTCTATGCAACTATTATTCTCCGTATCCTAATTATTTTTATTATTCGTACAAACACAGTGAATTCGAATATCACTCACTCCACTCCTCTATTTTTCTCTTAACTCCTGTCATTTCGTCTATGAAGCAAACATTTAATGTGATTATAATTCATTTTAGAAATGTTATCCTTGAACTTGTACAAACGTAGCGAATGTTATTATCACTTACCCCGTTTAGCATATTACTATTTAACTGATATCACTTTATGTATTGCTGAGTCTTTGTCCTAACACTTGATCAGGTTATAATTTTTTCACCCTAAGTTACTTACATTCTGAATAGTAATCTAATTGTAGTATAAACTTATACAAGTTATGCATCACATGTTTGTTATTAACATTCAACATTAACAACCGTATTTTATAAACTATCACAAATTCATATGCAATAGTCTCTTATCTAAATGATGTATTATTTTTTAAAAATCAAGTATTTTGTGTTGTGATTGTTAATTATGTATCCATAATTGTAGAATATGAAGAGACGTTTTTAGCTCGATATACATGTGAACTTATTAACAAACAATTTTCAGCTGTTTTATGTTGTGTAAACAGAACAGCTGCATTTATAATCTTTTTATTAAAACTTTTCCTAAAAATAAATCTACTGAATACACTTATATTGTTTTTTTTTAATTGCATATGTTCTAGTTTCATCTTCAGTAAAATCATAAAGTCAGGAGAGATGTTTTTGAAAAGTTAACTTTTTTAAAAATTTATTTGCTTACACAGCATAAAATTTGTATCTCATCTTAAATGTTCTCCTGTTACGTACAATCGAAGTGATGGGTGATTTTTAGAAAAATAAAATAGTTCATTAATGACATGATTTTAGTACAACGTGCTTCACCTTAAACATGTCGATTTCGTTACACACGAGTGAAAAATCCTGACTACATCGAATTTCAGTTAAATGATTTTACTTCTGGATCCATTTCATGCCAATTGTCTTATGTACAGGATCATCTTTTTATTTAATGAACTAATGCATTTGCACAAACTTTGCAAATTTGACTTATTTACAGCAGAAGAGCGATTACATAGTGTAACTTATAATATAATAGTATTCACGTTATTTGACTTAGCAGCCTTCATGAGATGCAAATTTTGCCTTTCGTTTAGTAAATTCATTATTCGTTTGAAGTTAAATCTTAAAAATCTTGAAAAATACGGTAACTGGCTGCTCAAGTGAATATTGTCACGAGTACGTCCTCTTTCAGTAACTAGTTATTACGTTTATAGAGATATAATGAAGAACTTTAAATTGTATCAATGATCTAAGCGATAAGTATGGTTTCATTCTGTACATACTTATTTTTATTGTAGAGTGTTTCTGGTGTATTTACAACGTTGCGAGTATTTCGAGTATTCAGGGTATTCAAATTTTCTCGTCACAGTGTTGGCTTACGAATACTTGGCTACACATTGAAATCCTGTGCATCTGAACTAGGTTTCCTTCTATTTAGTCTAACAATGGTTATTATTATTTTTGCTACTGTTATGTATTATGCTGAAAAATCCGTTGAAGGGACCACATTTTCCAGCATTCCATCATCATTTTGGTATACCATCGTCACTATGACTACACTTGGGTAAGTTTTAATAAATATTTTTATTACAGTGATGAATGTAATGAGTAGCGTCTAACATAAACCAGTTGTGTCTAATTTTTATAGACCAATTTGTATCACGCATTTTTCTAATAGCTCTTCATTTGAATTTAAAGAATTTGTTTAATGTGATTTATCCGCAGCGAATGTAATAGAGTTTCATATAATCAAGGGGTGTTTTAATTTGTTATCCTTTCAATAATCAACTTATTAATACTTTACTGGATACAGTCAAAAGACCTTAACGCCAACAAATAAAATTCTAAGTAATGTAATCCAATCTGCTCACCTTTGACCGACATTTATTAGATATATTGTGGTAAAGATATTATCAGTTATTGCCGAAAGAATCTTATATTTCTAACAATGTATGGTTTTAAGCTTTTATCGTGTAGTAAGAGTAGAAGCATATCGAGGAGGAGGGAGGCATAAACATTTGGCAACTAAAATTATCATCGTTTGCAAAGTATGTGACAATGAAATTATACGGATATAGTTTATTTAATGCTGCATTAAATTAACTTTATTGATGTCATCAAAATTTTTACCAGCAGTAGTGTCTGGTTAATAAACTGTCAAAATTTTCTGTCGTTATATCTTATCCTCAAGCAAGATTTTGGCTTTTATTTGATATCAACAATCGAAAAAAATTGAATTGTCGAATAATAGAAATCATATAGTTCATATATTCACGGCAGATATAACTTCCTATTTATTCGATATGTGACCTAAATATGAATATGAGTATCCTTAAATTTGGAACTAACAAATATACAACTTACTGTGTGTATTGAAAGCTTCACTCATTTATTTTATTTTTTTATACTTATATTTGCTCTAGTGAATTGAGATAACGTCCATTATCATTTTCCAGCATTCCATCATCATTTTGGTATACCATCGTCACTATGACTACACTTGGGTAAGTTTTAATAAATATTTTTATTACAGTGATGAATGTAATGAGTAGCGTCTAACATAAACCAGTTGTGTCTAATTTTTATAGACCAATTTGTATCACGCATTTTTCTAATAGCTCTTCATTTGAATTTAAAGAATTTGTTTAATGTGATTTATCCGCAGCGAATGTAATAGAGTTTCATATAATCAAGGGGTGTTTTAATTTGTTATCCTTTCAATAATCAACTTATTAATACTTTACTGGATACAGTCAAAAGACCTTAACGCCAACAAATAAAATTCTAAGTAATGTAATCCAATCTGCTCACCTTTGACCGACATTTATTAGATATATTGTGGTAAAGATATTATCAGTTATTGCCGAAAGAATCTTATATTTCTAACAATGTATGGTTTTAAGCTTTTATCGTGTAGTAAGAGTAGAAGCATATCGAGGAGGAGGGCTCTAGTGAATTGAGATAACGTCCATTAGAAACAAATTTATTGTACTTATTTTTTTATTTGCTAATTCAAGTTTCTAATGGGACAATTGAGCTAGAATTATACTATTCAGTTTTTAAGTATGTATATCAATATGATTAGTTTTTCGAACTAGAAAATGTTAGGTAATGAGATCAATGACATATATTACAGAATACTAATTAGTGTTAAGATCCAGTAAGTTCTTCATTTCCTCTCTCTTGTAAGTTTATGATCTAATCAAATACTATGTTTACACTCACGTGTCTGGATATCCATCACTACTATTGCCCTTAGTAGCTAGCATGGTACAGCGAAAAGTCCAGAATGGTTTAATTTTCATACTGCTTGAGGGGAAACTACAAAGATTCAGCTATTAAAATCTAAGATAATTACAAATTAGATCTACATTTGTACACTACACTTTAAAGCTTATGCTTCTTAATTGTGACTGAGAGCAGTTGTTTTCTTTCTAGATCTCGCACTTACGTGTCATGTTTCCGGAAAAGTGTTTTTTTAATCTGTGGTTCTTTAATTTTGTTGAGAAACTGTTTTGGATTACTCCTAAAGAATTTTATTATTAAGGAAAATTATAATACTTGGAATGGCTGTAGATAAAATATGACGTTTTAGTCCTGTTTTACATACGACGTATATGCTGTGTCTTACTGGATATTCAATTGTAAAGCAACAGAATTAATAACAAGCATCATAATAAATTAGATTTATAGAATAGTGGTAATAACTTATATGAAATCAGGTAGCCTGTAATGCATAATGAATAACAAGTAAATCACGTTATAATTCTTTCATACAATCGGTTCCAAATTCATTTCAAAATTTCGCCTTGCTGAAATATTATTTCATATATCTGTATGGCGTTTACACCTAAGTTTTAGAGTTTAGAGTCATATATAAGCAATATCAGTGTGCTAATGCCACTTACTTACTTTCGACTAACTAGTTCATAACTCACACTAATTTATCACTTAAGAGACTGAAGTCATGCATATGCCAAATATTTTTATCGTTTAATAAAGTACTAATATACCTTGTTCATTTCTATCCAGTTATGGAGATATGGTTCCTGAGACAATAGTTGGGAAAATTGTTGGTGGTATGTGTTCACTTTCTGGAGTTCTTGTGATTGCTTTGCCTGTTCCCGTTATTGTATCAAACTTCTCTCGTATATATAATCAAAGTCAACGATCTGATAAACGGCAAGCACAGAAAGTGAGTTTATGAGGTAAACTTCTAAAACATTTTTGTTTGCGAGGCGAATGGAAACAATTTTACATAGTACAGGACGAATCATTAACGAATTAGTTTTCTTTAGAGACTTCTACATCCATTTTTATGAGTTCTATAGGATTTACGACTAACGTATCTAAGAACCACCATCACTAACGGTTGGAGAATGCTGCCAACGATATTTTTATCGTTTAATAAAGTACTAATATACCTTGTTCATTTCTATCCAGTTATGGAGATATGGTTCCTGAGACAATAGTTGGGAAAATTGTTGGTGGTATGTGTTCACTTTCTGGAGTTCTTGTGATTGCTTTGCCTGTTCCCGTTATTGTATCAAACTTCTCTCGTATATATAATCAAAGTCAACGATCTGATAAACGGCAAGCACAGAATTAATAACAAGCATCATAATAAATTAGATTTATAGAATAGTGGTAATAACTTATATGAAATCAGGTAGCCTGTAATGCATAATGAATAACAAGTAAATCACGTTATAATTCTTTCATACAATCGGTTCCAAATTCATTTCAAAATTTCGCCTTGCTGAAATATTATTTCATATATCTGTATGGCGTTTACACCTAAGTTTTAGAGTTTAGAGTCATATATAAGCAATATCAGTGTGCTAATGCCACTTACTTACTTTCGACTAACTAGTTCATAACTCACACTAATTTATCACTTAAGAGACTGAAGTCATGCATATGCCAAATATTTTTATCGTTTAATAAAGTACTAATATACCTTGTTCATTTCTATCCAGTTATGGAGATATGGTTCCTGAGACAATAGTTGGGAAAATTGTTGGTGGTATGTGTTCACTTTCTGGAGTTCTTGTGATTGCTTTGCCTGTTCCCGTTATTGTATCAAACTTCTCTCGTATATATAATCAAAGTCAACGATCTGATAAACGGCAAGCACAGAAAGTGAGTTTATGAGGTAAACTTCTAAAACATTTTTGTTTGCGAGGCGAATGGAAACAATTTTACATAGTACAGGACGAATCATTAACGAATTAGTTTTCTTTAGAGACTTCTACATCCATTTTTATGAGTTCTATAGGATTTACGACTAACGTATCTAAGAACCACCATCACTAACGGTTGGAGAATGCTGCCAACGATGTTTCTGTCATTCCTACTCAGTATTGACTCTATAAATTTGAAGGCGTTTATTTAATTACACAGCTATGAAAATAAATTTAAAATCAGTTTGTAACCATATGGTTATTAATTTTGATGATTGTATTCAAATGGTATTAGAGATTTAAGACATATTTTATGTAGAAAGCTGATAAAACGGAAACTAAGAAAAGTAAATTCCTGATGAGTAACTTAAATCTCCAAACGTTGTAAACATGTACGAAACATAGTCAGAGTACAAAATCAAATAAAGTACATTACATATATTAGCCGTGAAGGAGAAGCGTAATGCATAACAATGTTTACTTTCTAGTAGCTAAATAATGTAATTTCTAATCGTTGCACTTGGTAATATTCGAAATAAATGAATTATGTTACGCCTTCATCCATTTAGGCAATCGCATACTTCCTGCGATATTGAAGCAGAAGTAATTATTACTCGATCAAAACAATACTCATTAAAGTGTTTTTTTGGCATCTGTAATCCGCATAGCTGGGTTATCTTTCCATTCAGTTATTACATTTTCTTTGCATTTTGTGTGGTGTTTTTATTCCATTCACTTATTTTACTAACATATTATGAAGTTCTGTATAATTACACCTGCAAATATGCAAAACTCCCATAATAATTTACTTGGATAATCGACAAGATTTTACAGAAATATTGGTAAAACGATATACGAAGGCTATATTACATTTTACTAGGGGTTTCAGTAAGTATATAGGGAGTACAGCCACATTGCATACAAAACAACCTATCTACTTAACATTCTGTAGTTTCAAAAATTACAGGTGAATTCGAAGAAGCAAAGTTATTGACCAGCAAACGCGATTTATATACATTTAATATATATATATTTGGTTTACTGTATACTTGGAATACAACAATCATTTCAAATACTGTAAGCAGGTCACGAAAGTCAGTAATAAAGCTTTTCTACATAGAAGGCGAATTTATTATAATTATATTTCTAAACCCTAATGTGGCCTTACGAAACTTGCAAAAATAGACAAACCCTTAATAACACTCATATTCAACTTTTATTCAGTTTGTTAACACATCATTTTTTGAAGTAGGAAGTCATCTGTTCTAGCGATATGAAGTACGAATAGCTTGTGAATAGCTGAAACCAATTTATAAATCGTGTCACACAGGTGCGAAAAAATGTTCATATGATTTAGCACATTTATAGCTACGATGAATGTTGCCAGTAATGTTGAGCTTTCTGAACTCAGTGGTTTAATTTAGAGCTTGTCGTCGTTCTGAACAACAGCGTAATGGCCTGCTTAAAGTAAAGCATTCATTTCAATCATTCCTCAAGTATTAAGTCGGTTTGTTACTCTGACATCGTTACCGACTGGTTGCCTTTAAGTGTCATAATGTCTTCATGCATCCTATTTCCGTCGTCGACATTGTTCAGTCTACAACTAATCATGCGATTAGTTGTCCTTTTCTGTATAGGTTGATAGACTGAGTCGGCGTTCATGCGTTTATTTATTAGTGACTGATGTAAATGCCACATTTCTAAAAACTGCTCGATAATCCTCGAAATTTTCTCGATTCAGAATTTTTACGTTTTCCTAACTAAGTTCGTGTTCATAGTTTTTCGTATCCATTGACATATATGATAGCTAATCATGCCTTTTTATTGTAAATTGCGTAAGTGGGGAGAAAGTCAACTCTATCTAATTTAGTAATGATTTGTGCAGTTAGGACGATTTTTTACCTCCTCAGAATAAAATAAAATAATTGCACTGTTTTGTAAGTGACGTGAATTCCAAGGGGTGTTGAAATCGTTGTTTGTCTCATTTTGCAAACAACAGAGGGAGATTTCAAAAAGGCTGTTTTGTACTTGCTCTTTTGTGAGGCAGCTTATCATAAATTTAGAGTATATACATTATATTTCATGTTTGTAGACAAACTGTAGTTTAAACTTGTTTTTCATGAGTGTACCTGTATATCTTGTGTAGGTGTTTTGTCATCTCAGTTTGAACTATAAATTAAGTTTTTGTTGGATTTACTTTCTCTAATAGTTTGAGTACAGCCAGAACATCATCTGTAGCAAAGTAATATTTATATTACACTATCCTGGTACAATTGTCTTTTTTGTTTTAATAAGTTTGAGGTTTCCTTAAATAAATTATAATCTTTTAACAGGTATGTGCTAATCCAAAAAACACTATCGGCTCGAAAATTAATTCTCGCTGTAGCATAATGAGACTGAGTAGGTTCCCTACAAAAACTAGGAAAGAAGAATATATATTAGAAGTCATAGTTTCTCAGTACATTACATAACAATCCTTCTAATCACGAATAAAACAAGCATGAACATTACTAATAACGGTTTAAGTTACATGTTTTGGTGGTTATTACATGGAAGCCAAAATCATAAATTGATTCATAATTTAGATGAAGTACATTTTTTCTTGCAACATGTTTAAATATCTTGTTTTCTTGAGATATAATAAACTTTCCCTACATAAGTACTTATTACCTCATCAGTTGAAAACAGAGTTTTGGTTACATGTTAGTGGGAATGTCATTTTTATCTCTCTGATTTAGTAAATTAATGATTTTTAGTTTTGTTTCTATGATTGTGTTGTTAACCAATATACATTATTATTTTCAATTATAGCTATTACATTAGCATTAATCAAATAAGGTATCATTAAATTGTTACAAAAGAATTTATTCATAAGATTAATTTATTACTAAAAACAAATGTGACATTAAGGTACTATGCTTATTCAATTTCTCTTATTTTACATAAGTTTATGGAATTAGAATTTTTATTTCTAGAAGTTGAGCAAACAGATTCCCTATTTGATTTGTTTGTGTCCTTTTAGCGTGCTAGACAGGCAAGAATAAGACTAGCGCAACTCATGGCAACTGTTAATGCTTGTGCAGAGAAATCTGAAAGTCCAGAACCATCAACTGACGAGGAGTTAAATAGTGACAATGAAGCAAGGAAGCCTAGATTTGTTGAGGATAAAACAACTACATCTTACTCATCTGCGTCACCTTCCACAAAAGTTAGTGTCAGTCATATGACATGTAAAGATCAAAACCATCGTACATGGAAAAATTCGACAGACAGCGATCTGAAAGTCAGCCATCCTTCAAATTTAACCCGGAGTGGCTCATTAAATTTACTGAAAAACGATAAGCGAGACCTTATTGCCGACCAATGCGTTAAAAGTGATCATTCAATACGAGACAACGTGAATCAGCAGTATCCACACAACCTTTCATTACCTAGTTATTTATTCTCTGGAGTAACAACAAAAGCATCGCCTTGTTCAGATCACACAATTGTTACGAAAGACAAACTATATCAAACACGTAATTTGTCAGCGGTAAATGATCATCAATCAGCACGATATATATCCCCTAATGTAAGTAAATGCTTTGACCGACTATTCTTTATGGTTATGTTTTACCGATTTTTGAGGATTGTCATATGTTTTAAATGAAAATCATTATCATGCATGACCTACTTTCAGGAGTCTGTTAGTTTATAACGTAAAATAACCGATACAGATTAACTACAGATACTTGTTTCTAATGGGCACTGGTAACTGTGACTTGGTTACAAGGCCACGAATAAAAAATTCCATAATCAGACATATTGAATAGTGGGAACGGAACGATCATCTATCCTGTTAACTTGCTAACTAAGCATAGTCAAGTTGAATACATAGTCGTCTCTATGCGAAACAGTCGTCAGTCGATCAATATCCACAGTTAATAAAACTATAAGGGATCGCCGATATAAAAATAGATCAAAGGTAGAGGAAAACTTTTAATTTACTTATTCACTTTGTTCAACAGAATATTTTTTGTTTCTTTTGATATGTATGACGTCGACTATAGTGATTAAACGACTAAAGTGATTATTATTATTAATGGTATAAAAATAGATTAATTATTAGTGCTATGAAAAAGTACTAGTGAATTTGACACCTAGGTTTTTAAGTAATTTTATCCAAATTGAAAGTTAAATTAGTACCACAGTAATTACGAATTACTGCTTAAACGACAGAATACAAATCAGCATCCAAAGTTTGCTAATTTAAATTTAATTACATGGTTGTTTTGATGGTTATTCACATTTATACTTATGTATTAAACGCCAGGTTTTCTGTTTCCAGGCAAAAGTTAAGAATCCTACATCCTATTTCATCTGTTCTTGGATCAACTCAAACCGATATGTGCGGTTTGTTAATGTAAAAATCTTTAGATTAAGAATTCAAAACTCATTAAATATTTCAGCAAGTCACTTGTATTTCAACTTTCCTTTGCATCACGTTAGCGTAATGAAATTCTTACTTTACTACGAGTATCATCCTTATAGCTTTGTTATTGTTTTGAGTTTAGCAAATAAATACTTTAGAATATAATGGTTTCACTATCTTCAGTTACATAGAAGCCTATAAAAGTCAGTAAAATGTAATGATCAACATATCTGAAGATTAAATATTTCTCATTCGATCTGTGACCAATGCAGATGCTTAAATAACAAGGCCATAACAGCATATTGTCAGAGTTATGGAAATAAATTATAAATACTATTACGTATGTATGTATATAGAGTAAAAAGTAGTTCCGAGTAAAGAACGTTGAGTAATAACGTGAACCTGCGATAAAATTTGTAAGTTAACACTATCAGTACTCTCGGTTTTTGTCTATGCAATTAAAATCGAGCCAAAGAGCTCTGTTCCTTTAGTCCTAAATTGACATACAGTTTATATAAACTCGTAGCTTCTCAGTTCTTTAGCACACGTATGGATTTTTAGTTTACTGACAAAGTTCATGAGTTCACTGTTGTTTTGTATTATCATAATTACAGTTATTAGTTATTACTTCTATGTAATTAATTTAAATGTAAATGTTCTATGTTTTGAAATTTGTCAATTTACTTAGGTTTTCCGTTCCTCCAGTCTCAAATTAAGTAGTAAAAGAAAACCAGTAAATCGTACTCAATCTCTAAATGATGGAGGACATATTCAGATTAAGAAGCATCGTTTTACAAGTACTGCGAATAAAAATAAAAAGGCGTCTTTCTTACCTATATATATTTACCCAGCTAGCCAAAGTAGTTTCACTGATTCAAGCCTCGACATTCAAAAACACTCGGATAACGATAATAAACATGCACGGAAAAAGCAAAAATCTAACAAACACAAAACTCATAAAAGCAAATTAACGTTCGAAGATGTTGTGCTATTACAGAAAAAGCATTTAATGGATTGTTTACATGCAGTGACGGTAAGCTAAATTCTTTACCAAGTTTGTGTCAGTTATTTAGATGTCAAACCACAGATATGTAGTGTTTCTTAGCAATCCCTATCCTTCCTATGATCCATCGCTATTCTAACCAGGATTCTATGTCGGGGTAGGTGGTAGCTACGTTTGCACAGTATAGGTCTCAAACAACACGGGTAAATTCTAAACTATCCAGAGTAATTAAGGGTAAACTAGTCTTAGTAACGGTGTTGTGTAGGTTTTTCGTTTATTTGGTAAAAGTGAATGCATATTTATAAAGTTGATTAGAGCATATTTATGCATTTCAGTTTACATTAAGTAATGGTGGTAGTATGAAGATGCTTAAATTGCTTTGCGTTCTGCACACGAAACCAAAGAAAAACATAAGTTGTTCTTAACAAAAGAGATATCTTACTTTTTTGATCATAATTTTAATAAGAATAAGAGAATACTGGTTTATTATGTTGAGTGTTGTATTCGAAGAAACTGGAAAATCTGCAAGAGGTATATTTCACCCTATAATAATAATAATAATAATAATAATGATAATCAGATACGAAGAATTTTATATAGCAAATATTTTGAACTGATCGACCAATTAACATAGTAAATAAATCTGTACAATTAAAAAAAATTATTTTACTGAAATAGTTATCAAATTAACAGATTCGTTGAGTACTTCCTTAAATGCATTAAGATTAACAAATAGAGTGAGGAAATATTTTCTTATAATCAGTTTCTCACCACTGCATAACTTTATTACATAATTTTAAATTTATAGAGATGATAACATAAGGATAAAGTTAGAATGAAAACTAAGAGTGCGAATCAGAAAGTAGATGCACAGGTTTGAACTTAATTAAGGGGGCAACAAAAAGAGAGGCCGTACAAAATTTTCCTGCATACAAACACCTGGTCTGTCAGCATAAATGCCTATAGCTTCTATTGCATGCAGAAAGTGGTATCCAGCTGCGAAAGGCAGAATAGTTGTATATGTCTTTAAAGGCCGTAGTGACGACAACCCGATTACCTTTGTCAAAAAGTGTGAGAGGATTAAACTCTCTACCGTCTTCTTTTCTTGATAAGGCCAATAAGGATAATGTTCTGAAATATGATTATAAAATTGCCTAGTAGTAACTGGTTCAACATGTTTGATTAAATTGATAAATACACATTTAAGTGGTGGACACTCCCAATCTGTTTTTATTTCATGACATGAAGATTGGTTAGCTAAAGAATAAATGGACTAGTATAGTAGCACGAGATGTTAATCGGAATGCGTTGTTTAATGGATGCATCATGATTTCACCGACTGCATCGCCATTGAATTGTATTTCTAAAGCATAGGCTTCTTCTGTAAAGCTGATAATTTTATTATAAATTTTTCGTCAGATGTATGTTTCATCAGAAACTTCGAAAGAAATTTATTCTTACTTTAAAGATTTGGGATGGTTTTTAGTTTCACATGAACTTCGTGTTCTGAGCATATGATTCTAGCTCTGTGAGCATTTGATCAGATTTTTCTAAACTGAAGCAAAATAAAAGTCAGTATATTGAACTAAAGAGGTCAGTTTTCGGTAAACACTACATGAGTTTTGCTCCTCTTCCAACTTTATCGTTTTGTTATTATCTCTAAAATTCAGAAGATTGGTTGCAAATTTAATTTTTATATAATATTCTAAAATAATCGACTCGAGCAACCAAATCATTTCCAACGTTTATTTTACATTTCTTCACTAATACATATTCACTGAAATCAATTGACTGATTCTTAGAAGAGACAACATATTTTTGCATTTGTAGACTTTGCTACTGTGTAATAAGTCTTAATCATCGCCCGCCTTTTACGTTGCCTTTAAATATCAATATTTACTCACTGCCATTTATTGGTATAGATTTGAAATACGAATTCTAAACTATATATAGAGTTGTGTACTGGTGCAAAACTGATTATAAGGAAATATTTCCTCACTCTATTTGTTAATCTTAATGTATTTAAGGAAGTACTCAACGAATCTGTTAATTTGATAACTATTTCACTAGAATAATTTTTTAACTGTATATATTTACTTACTATGTTAGTTGGTTGGTTAACTCAGAATTTGGTTGAAATAGCTTATTACGAGCAGTTGTATGAAAAGAGCTGTCATTTCCTGTCTAAATCACTTAGAAATTCGAGTTTACAGATTAAAATTATAATTTATATTATTTCTAATCCCATGTTTCAAATTAAGGAAAGTTACTGACGTCGGAACTACGTACTGAATAACCCATTATCGAACCGAAAATCTTTTAATGTTTTGATACATTAGTTAGTGAAGCGGTTGAGGTGAATTTATCTGAAGTCAAATAGAATACCACTGCAAGGCTCTAAATGAGTACGACGTAGATTGTAGAACTGAGGCATTTGATAATATTCAACACCACTTTGTCAAGTTTTTTAAAGTTCGTTTTTTGTCTAATTAGGAGTATGTTCGCATTAATGTTTTGTCTTCTTGAAGCATCTAACCGACGACTTGTAAATTGCAGCATGAAATTTTTGATTTATATACTTGAATGCAGTTCAGATACAATGATAACTGTTTTCTTTGTTGGCTTTGATTAAGGGATTATTGATTTCCTTCACTTCAATTTGTTTGCGTGAAAAAATACCTAGGTTTCTTATCTGGGTTGAATGATCAGAAAAATTCAGTTGAATTACAGCAGTTTATACTTTTAGTAAGGATTTATTCTGGACCTAGATATTCTACAATTAAATAAAAAATATTCGTTCAGTTTGTCTTGTCATATGTGGCTCACCCCTTGATCAAATAATCATATTATACAAAATATGAAGTCAGTAGTTATTAATATTCAACCTGTCACAATGATATAAACAAACTAGCTTTCAAATGACAAATTATAACATGTATTTGGTTAATTAAAATGCTTATAAGACTAATCTTATGTAAAGCAAGTTAATTTTATAAAAATACTGGTTTTAGTTATATCTTTATATACTTTACTATACAGAAAAGACATAGATGATACTGTGTTTTATTGACATTTTAATTATTCTGCATGACCTGCAGATTAAGATTTCAACCTGTGGCTGAATCAATCGTGTACACATTATAGTTCTTTATCACGGTGAGGCAGCTATTCTATGGTTTAGAGTTCTCAATGGTCCCCAAACTGGTGTCACTTCGCAATGAATACTACCTACGAATAAAACTAATAAGAATCAGAATCTATCTGAATTCATTTTGAAATATAAAGAATATTCAGAAACAAATTATATGCTGATAAACAAATATTTTCGATAATTCTCAAGGTTTTACATTTATACTTTGAGAAATATTGTATTACTGTAGATGCATTATTAGGCTCAGAATAAAAGTTATGATTAAATTAGTTCGTGCAATAATTTCGAATTAATGGATTCCATGTTCAGAAAATTTACAAAATATATCATTGATAAATTTGAAGGTTATATAAGAAGGTGAATAGAAATTTTTTATTAACAAATTGTAATTTCTTACTAGAAGATGTGTGTCATGAGTATTGTAATAGTAACATTTTCATATAAACCAAGAATATCATAGAAATGTGTTGGGCATTGATCGATATATAAAAGAGTTGGGGACAAAACTGTATAATCCATGGCTAAAATCATAAATTACTTTTAGAATGGGATGACTTTATTCTAACACTAAGTGTGCAAATAAGTTGAATACATCTTTTGTGTATGCATCAATCTGGTGATTTCTGGTATTTAGACAAGACGTGATCTAATACCTTTAAAAATACTCCTCGTAACTTGGTGTACAGCAGAAAAGACCTTCACTGTCCTCAAATTGGTTTTTGAAATGACATATGAAAGAATGGAGCCACGTTATATTTAGTCACCTTTTTTACATACCAAGCAGAAACACGCTCGTAAAAGGCACAAAAAGGTAAAACATTTGTCGTATGCATATTTGATAACGTATTCATCTAACTACTTTTAGAGAGGGACATTGGGAAGTGCTTTATTTTGCTTCACATATGAATTAAACATAACATATAATGTTAAAGGTAAGGGAATTTTTTAAACTCCCTAGATAAACCATCAATCTGTTAGGTAAATCAAACAACAAGCTGACATATGGTGTAGCTTTTGAAAAATGCGCACGATAGACTAAATGAGGCTTGAATTAATCCTAAATCTTAGCCTAAGGTATTTTATGATGTGGGTTTTCTGTGCATACTAGATAGATGCTTAATAAAGCGTACATTTTGTTTAAATAATCCCAACTTAAAAACAATTGATGTTATTTTGTAACTAATGTTACTACTAAATTCCTTTAAAAATAAATGAGTTGTTTCTCAAATCATCTGTTAGCTTAGAAACATAAATTTTAAAATCTTTTGTACATTATTCTTGACTGAATCCTGTGCATTTTTTATATGAAGCACAGAATTGTTATCGAACACAGTCTTCGTGAAATGAGAAGTCGTTAGCTTCATAGCAATAAACTATTTGGCAAATTCAATTCATTTATATTAAATGTCACTACATGATGTCCAACATACTCTACTAATTTCAGCTGCATTTCTCTATAAAGAATGTAGGATAGTTAATGTCACAAAATATTTAAAAGGCCCATCAATTTTATAACACTTAAAGAGCAACCATGATTTATGTCAAACAGTTTACGTCGGTGGCTCTCGTAATTTTTAACTTCATCTAATGTTAGTTAATTATTTAAAAATGCTCAATAATTTGAGTTCATGTGAATTTTATTAAGCACTCTTCACTCACTTGCAAAAACCCTAGGATCTTTAGGTAATTTAAATTGTAAAGGAAGTTATTAGTTGAACGGAATATAATTACTGAAATATAGAAGCACCTGAGAATCGTCAAAATGGGCTTGACAGTAATAGTTTAACCTGTTCTGACGATATAAAATGCCATTTTAAAAGCACTTAATAGGGAACAGGATAGCGTTTTTTGGGAAACTGTCATTATTGCTCTTTTTTTCTGTTCAATACCTCGTTTTTTCCTTTTGCCTACCCACATTTTACAAGAAAACAACACTTTTCTTATATTCGTCCGTGTTTTTCTCATCTAGAGCTTTCTCTATTTGCATAATTCTATTACATTTTCCGTAGATGTTATCATTATTGTTGTGATCCTTAATAGTTTTCGTGACTTTATTTACACGTAGTTTCGAGTTATCTCGTATTATTTTATGAGGATGTTGATAACGATGACTCATGTTTATTTGTAATTTAACCAGTTAAGTTTCTTTAACCATTATAATTGTGATGTGATAGATATTAGGTAAAATAAGCTAGCTCTCCCTAATCAATCATTTCCAGTGTTTATTCTTTTTTTTCTGTTTTGTCTTACAGTGAGCATTTTGTACAAATAATTTTTGAATTATTAGTTAAATTTTCGATAACCCTCGAAAGATTATTATTTTGTATCTTACATTATATTGTATGGATCAAATATAGTTATCATGAAAATATTCTTGATTAATTATTACTGACTAAACACAATACAGGAAAAAGAATTGACAAAGAGAAAAGATGCAGAGATCCCCAGACTTAATTTTTGATCATATAATATTTTATTCATAGCATAACATAGTACCAGAAAGAACAGAATCACATCTTCACAACGAAGCAAAGAATAGCTGATAGTGTCACAAAGTCTATCCTAACCTAGTCTTCAGGATTTGGTGTAAAATATGTTTAATTTGAGTTCTCGAGTTTACTGGAGCCTTATTTACAGTAAAATTTAGACTTCACACTTGTCCAAAAGCAATTTGTGCGAAAACTAGACCTAACCTGGTAAGATTGTTTTGTTATCTGTCGAGTTGTGATACACATATTTTCTTATGATTATCTTTATGTTCCCAAATATTATAATTTTTCTAGTTTAATCATCTTTCAATCAGGTACTCGGATAAGTTAGAATATGATCTAATTATTTGAAGTGACATACTTTAATATATCATATAGTTATAGTAAGCTCTGTTGTCTCATTATCGGAATGAAATGAAGTTTTGCATATACCTGCAGATTGTCTCAAATCTTACAATATCATAGTATTATAGTGCATCTTGTAGTGTTTTGTAGTGAATAATTTCCCAACGTTCGATTAATCTAAAACTATTTAATTGATTTACAATCACAGCTAGATGTTTGATTGGTCAAACAACTGGGTTTAGTGTGATTTGGAAACAGTAACACAATTATAGGATATCGAGGTTCTGGAATTTTCTTGCCTGTTGTAACCTATGCAATTTTCGCGACGCAAAATTCCGATATTATTTGTAGTACTGATTTCTCACATTCATTAATTCTTTTAGTATCGATAGTTATTTATACTACATTCATCAAACAGGATCAGGTACGAGCAGTATTGTCACAATGTAAAATAATGTTATCAAAAATGATTAACCTCTCCAGTAAACAGGCAAAGAATCTAGATTCAACAAAAATTAACCTTAATTCTAAGTTGATAAACATGTAAAGTACATTTTAGCTACTCTGAAGCTTAATATGATCATAATTAGTGGGTCGATAAAGTATACATAGTTCACTGTCGGTGTGCCAGTGCCGAAGGAAAATTGACGAATAAAAATTTGTTTTTAGATTGAAGTTGGATTGTGACTGGCCAGCGGAATCCAGGACGCGCGTTTCATCCTATTTGGGACTCATCGGCTGGATGTACCTGCATCCCAATGTTGATGTTCACACTGGGATTCGAACTCAGTCCGTTTGTTTTTAGATGTTCATATTCTTTAGGATGATTGGTATGTTCATATAATGAACAGTATACAAGGAGACCGTCAATCCCATAACAGCATAAAGAGCTATATGATAACTTTCAATATTTATGTCCTAAAGCACGCTTATTACAGATGTATTCTCTTGTCTATGATTGTCAGTCATTACAGAGAATTATAGTGTTTAAAACATTTAATTGCATTATTAGTAGATGAAAATTCACCATTAATATATCAATATATTTAGTAAACTTAATTGCATCAAACGATACAGACAATGAAATATTTCTGCTCGGTTGATTATTCTTTTTATTCATTAACGTTTGTATAAATTTCAGTAGGAAATGACGTCTGTTTAGCTGTCCTCAAATTAAAATAAAGTTTTCTGAAGTAGAAACGTATTTCAAATTTTTTGTGTCCAGTTTAATGTGAATATTACTAGGAGCATTCTAACTATATATCAGTATCATTCCTCTAAAACATTTTTTGACACTAGTAAAAAGTTAATAATAACTACATTGTTTTTATATTGAAACTTAATAAGTACGGATAGATAAATTGAGTAAACTTAAGCACAGGCTGAATGATCGATTAGGGATTTTAGCAAGTAGAACTTCAATTAGAAAGTAGGTGTCAAATATTATATGTCTATTTTCGTCATTAAGCGTGTTCATAAGAAATATAAACTCCAAACAACTAAATGGTCATTTTGTATATTGTATTCTATTGACGTTTTGTACTGTTTGAGAGAGATGTTATTAACCATCATAATGCATGCATATGTCGAATGTTCCTTATTTCTTGTTTAAATCAAAAGTCTACGGAGCTTTTTATTTGCACACAGGAAAACACAACCCATATTTTAACGCCTAATGCGATTTGTAGGTATACTGACTAAAATATCGAAGTGCCTATTGAATTAACAAATATTTTAAGGATGCGAAATAGTGGATTATTGACTACAAGCTTTAAATGATCACATTTACTAATCAAGTATATCCATGAATCTCTCTAATCTAATCGATAAATATATATTTACGAACTTGTAACAAACAAGACATATAATTTGAAAATGCTTTCATTCAACCGGTAATGCATAGCTAATCGGTTAAGGTTGGTGCGTTAACTGTTTCAGACACCAGATATAGTAGAAATTTGTGACCACTTACTCGTACATTTACGGGAATCACACCGTTAGATTGATTTTATTTTTAGTACGCTAAGTAAAGTTTCTGCCTTGTACTTATTGGAAGTTTAGGCTAATTTAGTCTATAAATTGAGCAACAGGTAAATTACTAGTAAGAATGAATAGTTTGGAACGTGTTAAATTCTGGTTAACTTTTATCCGAACTAATTCTTTTATTATTGAGTTATAATGGTTTTATTTATTCCAGAAGTGTGTAAGAGAAATCGTGAATTTCACACCGGTTATTTTCGTTTTTATTTACCATTATTGGTATCTTGAATCACAAGAAATTGTTCACGCCACGTGGATATTTGCCACTTAAGATAATTTTTATTCAAAGGAAATACTTCATCTACAGTAATAATGAATAAAGGAATCACTTTCGAATGAGTATATGGAGTGCTGTATTTAGGCACAACACATATGATTATCAAATATCTTGTTAATTTACATATGTTGCTGTGTATTTACATTTTATGCATTCATAATTGATATTGATTATAAAGGAATCAACGTAGTATATGAATATTCTTTTAATAAGTGTAGCAAACATCTCTGTTCATTGTTTCGTAGTTTTTAGTGATTACCTGACTACTACCAGTCCGTATTGATGACTTTGTTTAGTATGAACAAATATTTACAAAACACTTGATTTATTCATTCATGAACGGCATAATATAAAGATAACAGGATGGTCACAAGTTGTGTTGTTGACTACATAGTTTAACTACTAAAATATACAAACTAAACATATAATTAACCATTACATAACCATCCATCACCGATGAAAGATTAGGCAGCTGAGATATATTAACAATAATATATTTTTGCAATGACAAAATGCCAAGGTTTTTCAAAAAAACTCAAAACATAACTATTTGACAGAAGAATAGATATAAAAGATATAGCACTAACTAATAAATCATAAAAGCAACGATTATTTTAGTTGGAAAAATCTAGTTACAAAATGAAGGAATTTTTATTTGAAACAGGAACGCAATAATTTTGTTTCACTATCATACACATAATTAGCGATTTTTATAACTCAGTACAAATAGGAAACATGAATTCAAGATAAAAAAAATAATCTTTTTTGGGTACGATGTAAAGTAAACCATTAGATTATGTAGGCAAATGTCGACTAATAATTACATTTTGTTCAGAACATTTTACAAAGATAACTGAGTTTATTCGCACTGTTTTCAAAGTTTAATTAATGTGCCTAGAACTTTTTGTTCATGTTTAATTGGTCGGGAAAGTACAATGAAGTATTTTTTTCACCAGCGATTTCATTTGCAGTCTGAGTTTGTAGACAGCTGTATAAAATACCAATATGCTAAAACGGAGGTTATGGAGTAACTTTTATGATGAAATTTACACTTTAGTGTGAATGGAAAAATTACTTAAAGTTTCTGGCGCTAAACACATAATTAATATTGAAAATACTGAGTACAACCACATTGCATTAGTGAATGTTTTTTGACAAAACGTACTTCTAGATATAAACGTTTCAATGTAATGTAAGACATAAGACCTCTCATTTGTACAGTTACGTATAATAGATGCAAGTTTAATTTTATACAACAAAACTGGCTTTATACTCAACTCAGCGTATATGTATACACTCATGTATTACAAATACATTGTTCTTCTTGATACGGTCGTAATCGGTTACTTTTATATGATAAAATTAAAAACATATTTAGTCATACGTTTTACTATTGACAAAGGTCAAGATATGTAAGGTGCCTTTTATTAAATGATATTGTCACATATAACAAATGTGCCTCATTATGATATTTTGCGCATTATATTAGCAGGAAATCAGTTATTCACATTAGACTACATAGTTAAGAAATGAGAGTGGTTTGGGAGATAAATTTGCCTACTTTTATATAAACCACTGATTTGGCAAGGGCTGAAACTGATCATTCTCGGTTGTCATGTGGTGGCATTTGATAAGAAACGAATTGAATTCAAGTTTCGATGTGAATGTCAACACTAAGATACAGGTACATACAGCTAATAAGTCTTAAATAAGATGGAATTCTCGTCCTGGGTTGCCGACAACAATTCAAATTAAGTCATATATCAATTAAGTTTAGTAGAATACAAATAACATTCAATATAAACTGATAGGATCAAGTCATTTAATTTCAAATGACTTTTGAACTACGATTTTACTTTTACCTTCTGACTAGCAATAATCCTTTGGCTACTATAAACTCGTTTTGTCAATCAGTTATCTTGAATGCTTGTAAAGCATTGATTGAGATGAGCAGCGATATCAGAGCAAATTAGTTGTTGATAAAATTTTAGTAAGAATTTTGCAGTAAGGATAAAAAGCCAGACAAGTAGATGATAATAAGTAGTTTTCCAAACTTAAAAGTAATGTTGCAGAAATCTTTGGAATGAAAATTAACCTTATGTGTTAAATAACATATTTTTGGGCGATATTTTTGATCGACCTTTTATTTTAAATAATTTTACGATTTCTATTTTCGAAAACGATAAAACGTAACAAAGTAGTTCTTTTAAAATTTGCTGTTCTTGGTGTTTGAATTGTACAAAGTTGTCAACAGAGGTAGTCGCATTTATTTATGTTTACTTTGATTTCAAGCTTAGCCTTTATAAACAATGAGCCTTACTTTTGAATACGTTAATAATTACAATATATATTGGAATATTGGTAAATTAACATCAGTTTTGGATTATTGTATATATTTATTACTAGGCAAGATCAACAACAACCAGTGAACCAAGGGAGCCAAATAGCCGTCTTCTGGTTAACAGCTCTTTACAAAATACTCTGGAGCACAAGAACTTGAAGCAACATCGTCGGTTAACTAGCGAATCTATTTCAAAAATATCTCGCTTGTTGAGAGTAAGACAGTCAATAACAAAAAGTTTGTATGAAAGTAGTAGATCTACAAGCAATTTAAATGAGTGTGATAATTCTGAAATAAATAATGCCGGAAGAGAAAGCGGTGAGCAAGTGTTACTTACTAGTAAATTAAGTGAACATCGTCCCTCTGTTCATCGCGTTGAATCTGATTCTCCTCGTCACTTACATGTGTTGCGTTTAAATGGTCCACGAGGTCAGCATACATCAGACTATCAATGTTCAGTACATAATTTGACTGCATTTTCTAAACGAAGGCATAATTTTCATAAATTTAAATATGGTAAGAATTGTCGTAATTTTTATAAGAAAATAAACTGCTCTACAAATTACGAGGCTGATGATAATTTTAGTAATCAAAAGACATTGCCTATGAACGTCATGAATTGTTCTCAGGTATCAAACAAAGCTGACATCGTGGACAAAGGTGAAGAAAATTCCGAGGACAAAGTCGAAACCAATTCTCATGTAGATTACTTAAACTGTAATTTATATAGTGAAACAAAACCATTGTTAGACACTGCAGCAGTATCTAACAGTCATGAGTGTGATTTAAATGATGCTCATAAAGAATTGCAGTTTTACACAAGGAATCGAGGGTTTGCATCTAGCCCTACTTGGCCGTCATTTAACTTGTTATCAAATTCCATTGAATGTAAATCAAATTTTATTGGTGTTGATAAGTCACTTGATCATTTTGGAAAAACGGGTGATCAATCTTATACCGGTATTTGTCAATTATTTTGTTCTAAAGAACATGAGTTGGTTAATACCACGGGTATGCTCAAAACATCCTCTTCACTAGTTTATCCGGACTCTGTGATATTTTCTGGCGTAAATTTTAACACAATGGCCAACGTTTCTTCTGGTTCATCATTTATGCAAATAAATCCTATATGTTCATCGCTGGAAGACGAAAATTTAACCGAGTTTGCTAGTGCACAATCGCATATTTCAAGCACGTCTACGTCACAACGGAATAGCCTGTTAAATCCTACAAATATTGTCAATGACAACGTAATTATCCACCAAAATTATCCAAAATTATCATGTACTGTAGATAATGATTTATATAAAACTCATGTAAATTATACAAAACTAATTCCCAGATTTTCACATTCACTACCTCAAGAATTATGTCGTAATGTATCATCTGATATGATAAAACAATTTGATGCTGATGATCCTTTCAAAAATTCTTCACATAAACTTGTGAAGTCGAATACTGAAAATTTAAATGATATATATTCAAGTACTTTTACTATGAATTCCAATCACTAACAACCACCCATTTATTATTTAAATAGATAATTAGGTAAGTGTAACTTCACACTTTCTTTGATGTAAAATGTGATTTTTCCAGCTTTTGATTAGTACCATAATTATGTCAACGTATTTAGTCTAGAGTGAGCATTTTGTAGAGATTTCTACAAATAGGTTATTTTATGATAACAAACCCTTCAGTCATGCTTCGATTATTTTTAAAATCAATTAGTACAACTTTTGAAAATTTCGTCAAGTGTTTATGCTTATTTACTTACTGAAACTTACATGACTGAATTTATAAGATAAGTGATATATATTTGTAAAATTCCAATGAGTAGAAATTCAAAATTTCTGACGTTTCACGGCTTAGTGCAAGTCGCTTCTTCAGAGAAATGAATAACCGAATTGGATTAACACAAGATTAAATAATACAATGGAACAAATCAAGTACAAGATAAACTCGTACAATCAAAATACGAGTTTGATCGTGTCATTGATTGTACGAGTTTATTTTGTACTTGATTTGTTCCATTGTATTATTTAATCTTGTGTTAATCCAATTCGGTTATTCATTTCTCTGAAGAAGCGACTTGCACTAAGCCGTGAAACGTCAGAAATTTTGAATTTCTACTCATTGGAATTTTACAAATATATATCACTTATTTTATAAACACTCTATCCAATGTACAATTTATTTGAAATTATCAAAGTTAACCTTGGTAATGATATTTACATGCCTGAGGTTATCCGTATTATCAAACACCTGTAGAATCAATGATCAGGGATTAATATGCCTACTTTTCTTTTCTTTTGAAAACCAGGGTTTGCAAGTGGTCCTTGCAAATTATAGTTATTTACTTTAAGTATGCTTCATGCGTATTACTTATCCATAGTATCATACCTAATAACAATATCATTAAAAGAGAACTTCCAAGCGAAATTATTTAAAATGAAAAAAATATTGGCTATGTTTAAAGGTAGATATTTTGTCGTGACAAAAAGTTATTAAGTAAAAAAATACCCACTGTTATTTGCAAATAACTTAAAGGACAAATTATTATATTCGACCTCTTCTACGTATGTTTATAAATTCCCTTGCTTCTGAGTGGGGGGAGGAAGATACATTGGTCATTCGATGGGCACTTTGTCCAAGTGAGTCCAAGGACATTATTTAGCCTGGCTACAGAACACCTTATCACTGTTGGCCGTTAGGTCAAAATGGATTCATTTTTTAATGTCCTCTATATAATTAAAAGAAATCAACCAAAGTCAGTAGGTTTCAGCCTTTCTCGTATTGCTGAAGTTATTGCCATTTTCATAAAAAGCTAGACGTATATGTGCAAAAGTAACTAGTCCAGCCTTTGATTTTACAATGGACATAACCAATATTTCATAGGTGTTGTCCTATAAATCATGATTTTATTTTTTTTATTATACTTTTTATTTTAAAAAGTTCTTATATATCTCTTCCTTCTCTGTAAATCCATATATTATGAAAGGTGGTTCTACCTCTGTTTCCATGTACATCTAGTATACGTTTCATTTTCTAATTCACCTTGTTACACGACTCGACTGTAGAATTATTACTGTCGATCTATTTTCATGTATAACTTAAAAAAGTTTCCTCAACCCATCTGAATACTCTTTATATATTCCGAAATTCCTATATTGTTTAATTAGTCTAGTTAAAAAACCTTGTGTTTGTTTAACATCTAAGATATTTCAACCAGTTTTCTACGACTATTATTATTATTTCTATATTTGGATGTCCGTTATCAAGTTACACGTTAAAATGCAACTTTATAGGTGAGTTTGGCGAAAAGCTACTCTCTTTGATGAACAGATTTCTTGTTATCCACAAAGTTACTTAAGTGATTTGTTCAGATCCACATATTGAACCAGCAGATGATCAGTAGTAGCACTAAATAACAGTGAAGACTTATAAATCTTTCTTATCTATTGAAATAGCTAGTTACTACCTAAACACATTATCTCTGTGAACAATAAGTCAAAAATTAAAGCCATACGTAATGGGCTGGAGTTCTTGTGTAGACATTAATACTGGTTACTTTCAGTTGGCTAGTCATAGATAACATAAAATTTCTATCCTTGATTCTCCTGCTGGCCACGTATCATATACAATTAAGATGTGTTAACTTTCCTATCCTAAACATGCTTTCAATCTTGTGTTATGCACTAGGAGCTAATCGAGGATTTCATTTGTCTGCTAGCTTAACTTCGTCATAAACCATCAGAGCATAATAATTTTCCTCGTACTATTCATGTTATTCTCACTAAATTTTTATTGCCATATAATTAGTTAATATAGTTAATTAATTAGCCTAGTTTAATAGCAGCACACGATATATTAAATAATAACAAGTGAAGAAGAAGGAGAAGAAAAAGAGGAAAGGATATAAACATATGCAGTAATAAGTTTTCATTTATATTATTTATTGATTATTAACCTTACTGACATTGTTTTTATTATTTTTCGTGCTATTAATCGGTTTGTATAAATATAGGCAAGAAAATAAGTTTTAGAATGTATTGAAGTTTGCTTATAGGCGAGTAAAATAAATCTTTCCTAATCAAATGTGTGTGCAAGCATATGTATGGTTATATATTTGTATGTACTTATGTTTTTTGCATACATATATAAATACCACCCTCTCCTTCAGTGGACTACCAATTCCAATTATATTACGTGATTGATATTTATTTTATTGTTAGTTTCTGAATATGAAGAAAAAAGGTAATACTCGAATATAGTGTATAATTAACTGTTCAACTAATTACTTATAGAATATTGATCGATTTCCATTTTGTTTCTTTGAAATAAAGTGTTAATGACTGTTATATCTTAGGATGAACTTGTATAGCCTCTGTTGAAATATGTGCATCCTCAGCGGATTGCCTCGATATAGCGACTATTTACAAGTATTATTAAAGTCTCACAAGTGTGACTGTCAGGACACGGTACTCTATTGGTGAACGCGGTTGCGTTTGACGCGAAACGGACTGAGCTCGAATCCCACTGTAAACATCAACATTTATGATGCAGGTACATTCAGCCGACGTGTCCCAAATAGGGCGAAACGCTCGTCTTAGATTCTACTCAGCAGTTACAATCCAACTTAAATAAGATTGTCTTATCTGTTTGCTTTATTGTTTTATTTCCGAACTTCAAAGCATAAGTATTATACTACAGAGTCACTTTTTTTCTCTATAGTAAAGCATAAAAGAAGATTAAAAATCCTAGTATTACCCAAACCGTGCAAATTATTCATCAAAAACCAACAACTTACATAACTTGGCACAAAATATTGCTTAAAAGACTACTTTTTTATTCACGATTTTATGTCACCTTTATTTCATAAACGTAGCAAACCTGCAAAATACGGTAACCTGACATAACGAAACAAAGTCATTTTAGCCTGAAGAAGGACTGATTTAACTTCTAAGATGTTAAGTAGCATGAAAATTTCCTTTTGAACAGTTTCCTTTGTTAAAGTTTCACAAATGTGTCAATATTTATGTAACGCATGTCACTTAATTTTGAAAAGGATAGTTATTCATTTATTGATATCTTTGAAATAACGAATAGAGCTGTATACTAAAGCCAAGGAAAACAAAAACAAAGTAAAAATGATTCATAAATTAGGTGTATAAGGATTACTTATCCATTTAAAAAAATATAATGTTTGAAACAGTGAAGTGTTATCGAAATAGAAATGATAAATGAAAATTACATAGGGCATACTAAGACCACGCTCCAAACTTCACATTGGTGCATTCAATGTACGAACCCTGTGTCAAATAGGGCAACAAGCCTCCCTAGCTAGGACATTAGAATCCCGCGCCATTGATGTATGTTGCGTCTCCAAAACACGCATACAGGATCCTAGTGTGGTCATTCACTTCACCTCACCTAATCAGAATGAACAACCTTCGCGATACACTCTTCGTTTGTCTGGCGATTCAGCAGCAACTTCTCGTGGGCTCGCCGGTGTAGGTATTGCGTTAAGTATGAAAGCAGAATAGGCGCTTCTTGAATGGATTCCTGTCGACAGTCGCCTATGTGCCGTCCGACTAAATGGTTCAGTAATAACTCGGAAAGATAGGGACACACGCCGTTGTCTTTTCGTCGTTTCTGCCTACGCTCCCACCGACTGTAGCCTGGATGAAGTAAAAGATGAATTCTACAGAAAACTTTCTGAACTACTTCATAGGGCCAAACACTCAGATTTGGTAATCTTGGCTGGTGATTTTAACGCCCAAATCGGAAGCTTGAACCAATCTGAAAGACATTTAGGTGGATGCTTCAGTGTTCCAACCCAGAGAACGGATAACGGCTCCGAACATGATGATGAGCGACGTGTAATCAGGCATAAACTGACGAAAAGTCTACTAAACGACCGTGAGCAGTGGTGGGTAACGAAAGCAAAGGAAATGGAAAAGGCAGCGGCGATAAGTAACACTAGACGACTTTTCAAGTTAATAAAAGAAACCGGGGTTAAAAATCCAGCGTTAGTGAGACGATTTCCGAAAAACATAGAACGCTTATTATCTCTCAGTCTAGACGTTTAGAACGGTGGGCTGAACATTTCAAGGAACAGTTTAATTGGCCTTCAGCTACTCTAGAACTTCCCACTATTTCGAGACAGCCAGAATGGAAAGTCGACTTAGGTCTTCCGACTCTTATCGAAGTCGAAAAAGCTATAGCCAACCTAAGGCGAGGCAAAGCAGTAGGTCCAGATGGATTATCCTCAGAGGTCTTTAAGAATGGTAATCCTACTTTGACAACCAGACTGACTGATATTTTGACCAAGGTTTGGGAACTTGACATAATTCCATCTGACTGGTGTCGATCGTTAATCGTCCCAGTATATAAGAAAGGGTTAAAATCGTCTTGCAACAACCATAAAGGAATTAGTTTGACTAATATAGTGTCTAAAATACTAGCTTCTATAATTATCAGACGCTTAACTGCAACTCGTGATCTACAAATACGAAAAAATCAGACTGGTTTCAGACCTGGTCGCGGTTGTGTAGACCAGATATTCACCGCTCGTCACATTTTAGAACACAGACATACTTTTCGGCGGCCGACAATAGTGGTTTTCCTTGACTTGAGGGCGGCATTTGACTCTGTAGACCACGAAGTTCTATGGCAGTGTCTTTCATTGAAAGGCGTAACCCAGATGTACCTAAGTCTTGTTAAGGCTCTTTACTCAAACACTATTAGTCGTATCAGAGCATATGGCGAACTGTCATCTGAACTTGTAACCTCACGTGGTGTCCGTCAAGGCTGCCCACTTTCCCCATTTTTATTTAATTTTATAGTCCACATACTGTTGGAAATCACACTTTCATCGTCTGGCTTTTCAGGAATTGATCTCCTACCAGGCGATCCACTTATTGACTTAGAATATGCTGACGATATAGTCCTGTTTGGCTAAGGCGCTGATACGATGCAGAAGCTTTTAACAGCAATAAGCTCGAATGCAAGCATTTTCGGAATGCATTTCTCCCCCTGTAAATGCAAACTATTGCTCCAGGACTGGATTTCGTCAACACCTGAACTAAAGATCGGGAGTGAAGTAGTTGAGCACGTCGACCACTTCACTTATCTTGGAAGTCTGATTAGCCCTAATGGGTTAGTCTCTGACGAAATTTCAGTACGAGTTTAAAAAGCTCGTTTGGCTTTTGCCAACTTACGTCACCTATGGCGTAGACGAGATATTCGTCTCTCAACGAAAGAGAGAGTGTACTGCGCAACAGTTCGCTCTGTCTTACTGTATGGGTGTGAGACGTGGCCATTAAGGGTAGATGACACTCGAAGGTTATTAGTTTTTGACCATCGATGTCTACGAAACATCGCTCGCGTTAGCTGGGATCACCGAGTAAGTAATAACGAGGTTAGACGACGGGTGTTAGGTAAATGTGGTAAATCAGTTGATGAGGTTGTGAATGTTCATCGACTGAGGTGGTTGGGACATGTGTTGCGTATGCCCAACCACCGTCTTCCTCGACGCGCAATGCTGGCTGATATAGGAATAGGATGGAAGAGAGTTAGAGGTGGCCAAACTAAAACATCGCATCAGTCCATGAATTCACTGACTGCCGGTTAAAGTCGTGTCGGTAGCTGCAGACTATCTGGATGGGGTCCTCGCGATCACCGTAACCAGTGGCTAGAAACACTGAGTGACATGGCCCAGAATCGGTCACAATGGCGCAGATGCATTCACTCATTGTCTTCCCTTAGATCATGAGCTTTAAATTATTCCATTACTTTCTTTCAACGTCTCCTGAACCATATTCTATATGTTCACATTCCTTGTTATTATTATTATTTTATTTTATTGAAGTGATTTCTACTAGTGGTTGTGGTTTTAATCTTGCAGTGCCATGGTGGTATGGCAACTTGAACCGATGCACACATGTGCCAGGTTCTATGTTGATTGTACATACATACATACATAGGGCTTAGGCTAAAATTAGTTATCTGCTGTACACGATACTCCTATTGATAATCCCTCTGAGCGGGTCTATTTCGCTTTGTAGTTAATTCTGTCTAACTAAAGGTCAATGAGATTTAGTGATTTTCACATTTCTTAGTGACATGGTTGGTCCATTTGCCTTCGATTTATAATCTAGTTTAGGAGAAAAATGTTCAAACATAAATTATTCAGCATAACAGGTTTTTTGTGACTTGTATAATTCGAAGGGAGGAGTATCAGTCCTTTCAAAATATTTGGTATCTCATGTTAACTAGTGCAAAGTATCAGGAAACCTAGATCTCTTGTTTCCTGCTGATTATCTTGATCCACCTAGAAGAATAAATTCAATCTAAAGGCTTTTTTTAGTATACGAATCTTGTGATTGTTTGTTGAGTTACCAGTGCATTATTTTTTCCATTCATATAACTGAATTCTAATAAATTATTTCCATAGGAAATAAATTCTGACCTTATTTATAAAAATATATATATAAAGGTTACTCTAATATGGTTTTTATATTCTGTTGCCAAGTGTTTTGAACAATAAAGTTGAACTAGAAGTGATGAAAGTGTGGTAATTTAAACCATGCATTAACAAACATAGCTTGAATCATATTTACACTGAACTACATATTTATACGCTATTAAGCCAACCTTAGTTAATACATCGATTATGTTGTTAAATTTTGATTGTCTTCATATTTAGTATTGTTCAAAGATTATTCTAGTCTCCCGTGATATTTGAATCAATCTCATTGAATTCTGAAATTCTTGTTGAATGGTTATCATAAACTCCTTTGTGCACTGATAAAGTTAAATGGGGGTTTAATCTGAGCATAACCGAACTAATGCATCTGTGTCTATGTCTAACAGAATAGCATACATCACACTTCAATTATTCGGTAGTATTTCTGTCAAAAACTGAAGTATCTTCTTAATTAAATCACCTTCACTCTTAGAATAAGCTTTATTTGGAGTTCTATCTCGTATTTCCTAATTTGACAATTTTAAGTAACAAGCAATATGTTTAATTTTTATAAATATGAATACCATTGTAATGCAACTTATTTATACAGAACTAATTATATCTTGTCCATTTTAATTACTTCCTATTTATTAATCTGTACATATTATTCTGCATACTCTTATGTTAATGTCCTTTACATTAAATTTAGCATATTTTATAACTTTCCGGCGGATAAATTTGCAAAAAATACTACAAAGTAATCAATTATTTTATTGCAATCGGTCATTTTATTTCACTATCAGTTGACTATTACCAATTTTTCAACCAAACTATATAAGAGTATCAGTTCGAGATAAACAACCCTCATAGATATGTATTGACTAAAAATACTGTTAGCGACAACTGTGAGTGATGATACCTAGTGGTGTTTGAACCATACATACAATGTAGTAGTGTCTACAAAACCCTCTTGTGCCAGTAACTTGTTTTACTATATTTGCTTCAATCCATATTTAATTCATGTTATTATTGTAAATGCATAATATTGTGAAATCATACTATTTAAGTCATAAGGTTTCTGATATCTTTACAATTTCGGGAATTCGCCTGTAGTTATTTTCATACTCCTTTCAAGTATTATTTTCAAAATATGACTTTATTGATTAGACTGTATAGTGGCTCCAAACTTTAGACGCAACTTTTTACATAAAATGCTTATTTACTAATGTTGTATAAATGAGCTCAAACTTGAATCCTACTCAAATAAGTATTTATTACTATTTATCTCTCAAAAGGTTTTTCTAACTAAAATATGGCTAGACGATTATGTATTTTGCTTTGAATTACATTTTTGGTTGGGTGTTTAAAATGAAATTTATGTAACTAGTCAAGGAAGTTGTTGAGGTCACATAGTTCAATCATTTAATGAATAGTATGACAGTACATTAATTTTCTTTAGTTCATAAGTCTTATTAAATAGATGTACGGTCTTCGTTGGGTGTAACATATACGCATATTAATCACAGGATTTTCAACATTTCTCATTCTCCGATAAATACACTATACATACATCACGTTAGTAAATATGTACAACATAATATGGTTAAATAAACATGATTTTAACGACTTTTATTAAGTTGTTATTACATATCCACAAAGGTTATTTCAAAAATCAAGCTGTCCATATTTCCTCCTTTATTATCCCTTTGATTTTACAAGGATTAAATATTTCATTTTTAAATGATTAAGTAAAGTATGTCGTGAACTGGTATAAGGCTTTACAGGAAGCCTTTAAATACACCTTGATCTAACACTGTTGTTCATATATAATGTTGTGTAGTACACTGGTTGGTTTAACTCTTGTTAAGTACTTTCACTGTTGTATATCAACTACTTTATATATATATATATATATATATATTGTTAAGGTAAAAATATTACTCTTACAGTTTTTTGAATAATTTATTGTGTTATGAAGGTAGATTTTAGAAAGTAATTGTATTTTTGTGTAACTACTCAACTTTAGACTGGCCTGGAGCCCAGTGCCGTTTATGTAAATTTTTATAATTTACACAGTCGTTTTGATATTACGCAAATAATCATTCAGTTACTAATACTGACTACGCAAATCATTAATGAATACATGAAACTTGATAAGCAAAATGTGTTGTTCAATGGTAATTTCTTGTGATAGAATAAAGTTAGGTCAAAAATAACCTACTTACAGATACCAATTTGTTGGTTTTAAAGCTACTCATTTATTAGTTGATTTGACAAGATGATTGAGTGTCACAAATACATCAATCTAATTGGGAAAATATTAAGCATTTTACTTTGATGTAACGACTATATCCTGAACATTTGAAACAGTATGAATCTACTATTCAACAAAACATTAATAAAACATAGTTTTCACTTCGAAATATTTCAGTGAACTACTTTTTTGGAACTGAGATTGGTTAGAAACATGAAAACACTGTAAACGCTTAAGGAAACCTTATTAGACTATTGTCTACTTATCATCTAGCTACATTTACTATAGTCAGGGTGGTATTTCAGTTACTTTATAAAAATGTCTTTAATGAATACGACTTTGTGAAAAAGCAGTGACTGTTTTGTATTTGATTGATTCATGAATACAAAACTCAGTTATTGTTTAGTGAAATGGTCTTTACGGAGCCCACATTTTCTATTGTACTACTAGTTTTGACCACACATTATCGTAATAATAGTGTAAAATATAGTTGTCTTCCAACCAAACTTCTCAAATAGATTGCATAAATTTTAACTGATTAAGGTTTGTATGATAATCGTTATTCATTAAATGTTTGGTTTACACACAGAAACGCGAAATTAGAATAGTTGACTGTTTGTAAAAACTAAAAACTTTACACACTTAGAAACTAATGGGATTTCGGGAACACATGTATAATTAAGCCATATCGGAAAGTTAATTATCTTCTTGTTTATCATATCATTTCCAGTGTCCCCAAAATCCCTATTTCTTTCATTCACAAATATTTGTTTTTACAGGGATGAGGACAATATGAAAGATGAGTTATTTTATGCGTATTGGAGTACTATATTGTTGGCATTTTTTAATATCTTAATTTAGAGAACCTGTTAAAGCGTGTTGTGATATTTGACCAGTAATCTAATGAAATTTGTATATCCTGTAAGCTTCATAAATGGATTCTTTTCTTATCGTAGCATTTCAGATGATCAAATTGCTACTTAAATTTCCGACCTATATAAAGAGAATAAAGTAATTGTTCAATTAAGCAAACATTGATGGCTTTCGTATCAAACACTAATGATATTTATTAGTGTACTGATCAAGATGTAATGGTTTGAAACTAGAAACCGTATTTCTTTGTATTTTGTTAATGGCTTTGCTTACCTGAATTAACCGGAAGTTTGTTACTTTTATCTTATAAAGTGTGGATTATATAATATCCTACGTCGAAGTCAATTCTATCCTCTGAGTTCAGTTTACGTTTATTAGAAGAAAAAGATTGTCTGCGTTTTTTGAAGATTAGAATTTTAATAATTTTTTGGGCCGTTAAGGTTTATATTGCACCATTCTCGGTTACATCGATTAGGATTAGATCAATTGACACAGTAGTGCGTGGTGTTATGATTTCTTGGCTAATCTTGAGAGTCAGTGACAGAAGTCTGTCAATAATATGTTTCAAAGTACTTGATTTTTTAGCGTACTAGTATTGTGGGCGATATATTTTATAAAATCAGACATCATTTACGCAATACAAAATGTTTGACGTATTTACAGTTTAAATATCGTTATCTAATGTAATATGAAACATACAGCTCACAGTAGTTAGAAATGCCTTTACTATGTACATATTAACTGTTCTTTATAAAGTTAATTTGTCACATATCAGCAGATATAACTTATTTATTAAATGTGGACGCCTGAACTCTAAGAGTGTTACCTATTACCGAAGCCCATTTTGTTTACACCTAAATCTTTTATTTGACTCCTTCGTAACTTCATATAAGTAAAGTATATTACCGCCGACTTTAATCATACCGTAAGATGCTGTGTCGAAATCTCTTATGTGAAGTATGAAGTTTCTTGTTAGTTGGAACACATTACATGATTTTAAAAAATGTTTAGATAACACTGTAGCAAAGTACTAATATTTAAATCGTTTTTTTTATATAAATAATTAACACAGTTTGGCAACAATCTGTCTAAGTTTGAATCTAAATTAACAAGATCGTTCAAACGTTAGTTATTTGAATTAGTTGAAATTTTGGACGCTTGAAAAGTATACCGCTCAACATTTCTACTTTTTCAATATTCAACGGTAAATTAAATTAATTCATCCTTCAAATACAGCCGAAATTTATGCATTTAAGTCTGTGCAATCTCCTGCATTTTAAAAGTTTAAATCTGAATATACGATTTTACTCAAATTATATTTCACTCACTAGCATTATTTAATTTTCCACCTTGTTTAAAAGTATGAATTTGTTAGGCTTGTCGAGATATCATGCTTCATGTAGTTGTTCTGTTACCTTAACTTCATTTAACAATTGTATAAAATGTCACTGATATAATAGCTTTAGTGATCTGTTGCTAGTTATTTATTGTTCCTGTAAACTAACGACTAACTTTATTACTTTTACTGGTTACATTTTATCATACACACTACTTGTTTTCAGTTTGGAACTATGGAGATGTAAAATATAATGTTATATATGCATAGATAAGTTTTAAATGTATTAACATCTTTTACATAAATTGACGAATAAATGAACTGGTGTAGCTAGATGTATTAAAGGAAATATAGACTCTTTTTTGCTGTAATAAGCAAATTTGCAAGTATTTTGTTTTAACAGAGTTTTACTTTAAATAGTATGACTGTGAATGTTTTGCACTCAGTAGGATGATACAAAATTGTATTTACTAATCAATCATTATGTCATCATAATTTCTTCTTGCATACCTATTATGCAATGAAATATTCATTCCTAGTTTAATTTGATTTTTTTAGGTCAAATTATTTTCATTCACGACAGACTTCTCCATACGTCGATCCGTTCATGAAATAGCTATCAAAAAGACTGATGAGCCAAATTGTTTGAAGGCTGAGAATTTATTTTAAAAGTTTATTTTACCTATGGGTTAATTATGGTTGTGTTGATTCAAAACATCTACTCGTATGCTCTGAAGAATTTTTTGTTACTACGATGGATAGAAATTTGACACCAGTAAATATTGTCTGTTATTTGGTTGGTAGAATAAGGAAAAATATACATGTAGTAGAATGCCAGCTTTGTTTAAGAATTTTTCTACCAGAAGAAATTTGTTCTAGTTACTAAAGTGTATGACATCCAGTCACTTATTATTATCACCTTCCAAGGGAGGGGGATATTTGAGATGTTTACTGTTTGTAATAAATTCTATTCATCATGTTTCAATAGAGAGGTGTTTGCCTTTAGTAATGGTTTATTAAAATGATTTTTCATGTAACTATTCATATGATTTATAACTGATGGACATAATAGTGTGGTTAACTGAAGAATGCAACTACATCTTAGTTATATTTGTGCTTCTTCTTGAAGATGTATTTTTCATATTATTTTACTAGACAATTTTTCTTCTGTTTTAGGTAATTGAAAAATCATGGTTTCAAATGAATTAAACTATGGTATTTTACAACCGTCTCTTAATGGGGCTTAGCAAACTAGCAGATTTTGCAAAATATCAGTCATTAAATAATTTCATTTGGTTGTGAAAGCAAACAATAAACAGCAATATATGGAATAAATTCATTTGCAGGTGTTCTTCATTCCTAAATAAAAGAATTCGTGATATAATTGTATGCTGGTGTATCGATCCCCGTGAAATGTGTTCAGAGTTATTGCAGTTGTATTAAACTGCTAGATATTTTTAGTTCATTATAATATGTGATTACGTTATTTGTAGTCATTTGTTCTTTTCTAGTAAAACTGGCTATCATTTTAATAAATCTTTGTAATTAATTTATTTACTCTTACATTTCTCAAAACTACCTCAATAATCTTTTCAACGAATAATATTAAAGTGTATAAAGTTGCTCTTAGTCTACATCAATCTTTTTCTTTTTTTAATGTTTTCAGAAAATAACATCTCTTCACAAAAGTTCATTATTTATCAGGCATACTTTATCATTTCTAATAGATGCTTATTCATTCCAATATTTATTTTATTTGTTTAGAGTATAGTTAAATGTTAACATTATGTAAACAAATAATGTAACATTGATTGAAATTGTACAGTTTTCATTATTTGAATGATTAGGTGTTCTGCATAAAGTTTTTCATTATTTGATTTTCAAATCTACAAAAAAAAATACTGAATTCTATAGATGCATCATTCACTCTTATACATTTCAAATAATTTCGAGCTGTTGCGAATTTTAACAAACATACAGATAACACTACACAGTAAGTGAAATGTATGATGTTTAAAATTCAGTATGCAAATAAAGCATCACAGTTAATCTTAATACTTGCTAGGTCTTTGTCAATCATCATGAATAGTAAATTTCGTTAAAAGAAATAAACACTATTAAATCTAGCATTACTATTATGAAAACTATCCATTATGAAACAACATATTCTGGATACATTTAAACCTTTATAAGTAAAAACTTAAATATATATAGTTTTCAAAACATTTAAGTTGGATCAATTTGCCAACTTAAATGCATATGTTTGTATAAATGAACGTTGTGATTTAAATATTTTAAACCTCTTTCAATTTTTTGTGTTCTTCTATGTTCATCTACATCTTCATTTGTTTATAACCATTAACACCTAATAAATTGTTGTATTCATATGTAAGACTTTGGAGAAGTCAACATATCTAGATATAAGATCCAAAGATTTTCATCATAATAATCGATCTGTCATGATAAGAGTTATCATTCAATGTAAGTACCAATTCATGTAATAAAAACAAAACAATAAGATTAAAAAATAATACGCATTGCATTACTACTCAGATCATGAGAAATTTGAGATGAATATATGATATGTACACATAGATATTTTTACAATTATATGCAAATTTGAATAAAAGTTTGAAATTATTGCTTTGCTTATTTTATTTCAATCGACATCAGGGATTTAGCTTGCAGTTGTTCGTGAAAACTTTCCCCAGGGATTTTTCATCAGTTAATCTACGTATTGCTAGATGTGACATTGTTTTAAACGTAAATAAGATTTTTTCTCATTGCACATATTTATACAGAAGTTAACTTATAGAATCATTTCAAATTTAGTTTAATGGTATCTACCAATTATGATTGATTTAAGGATCATCATCCATGGTGGTTAACATTCTGAATTGCATCTGAGTTGCATAATCTAACAGCAATCAATTTATTTGCTATCAGCTCACTTTTTGTTTCGATAGAATGTGCAAAACATTTAATAGTTCATTTTAAAATGAAAACAATATTTAATGGATAAAAAACTATGATACGAGAAAGTTTGAAGCAATAAGGACATTTAGTCTAATGTGGAAGAAGATTTTGTGAGATCAAATTTTTATCAAAACAAGAAACACTTACATTTCTTTGAAAGCTTGTTGCATATGTATTTTAACAGTTTAATAATTTGCAAACATTATAACAAGGAAAACTCTTTTTGCAATATCTTAAAAATATTGATTATTATCAAGTTGCATATTGAAAAAGCACTTAACAACGTCTCATTTTCTGCCGTTTTTATCTCCATGTTGTAAATTTCATGCTATCAGACAATAATAGTTCTAATATTTCATTATCATAAATCTAGTCTGTAACGATTTACTGATTGCAGTTGAAAATCAAACACTAGATGAATATCGATTATTGAAAGGATACGATTCATATTTTGTTTTACAAGTTGATTTGGTTTCTGATAAATTTTTAAGCTAAATCTAGTTATTTCAAAAATAGTTCAAAATGAAAAGTGGTTTATACTTGGACGATGATAATTTAAACCTAAACTTTAGGAAATTTACACATTTACCTGCGATGACTGTATGTAATTTGCCAATTCAAATTGCTGTTCAGCAGAAATTGTTGTTTGAAATTACTGTTTACTGGTCTTTTATTGCTACCTCTGGTTCCAAAGTGTGATAAATAAACCCTCAAACGCTTTGTTACGATCTCAAAACTAACTTCATCAGCTATAGCTTACGTAATTAGTAATCATCAGAAATGAATGCAAAGTGCTTTCACCTCACAAATATACTTGATTGCTAAGGTACATCATGATTAGCATTATTTTTGAGTCAACAAAGCATCTGTGACTTCACCAGAATGACATTACCACACTTAATGGTCAGCATTAGTGCTCTTAGGAGATGCAAACAATTCTAAATATCTAAAGGGTGATTTCACTGTAATCTATGGCCGAGTACCCCCAAAATCTAAACAAAAAGAATGTGATTACATTATTTAATGTGAAATTAGGGCCAATCGTATGGCGATGGTTGAAGTGGTCTAGAACAATAAATTCTACTGATGACGTCTTTCAAACCTATATGAAAAAAATTATCTGATGTTTACAGTGGTTAATAGAACCACTATTTCGAAGAATGTAGAGTATGGTTCAGATAACTCAAATTGATTCGATGAAAAATTATTTGATTGAGTACATCTTAATCTAAACGTTTTCTTGATCAGGAATATCCGTAAAGATATACTGTCACTTGACTACATCACATTATTTTTAACCCTAAAACACTTATCACCTTGATCATTCACTCGCACTGTTGACTAACTAAACATGTAGTTTTGGAATTTCTGTATATTAGGTACTTTCTTTGAATTTGTTTGATTACATTCGATGTGTTTAGTCAGCTGATATTAACGCTCTCAATGTTTTATATGACCAAGGTGTATTTTACCGGGTAAAGATAAAATGTGCACCCCATTGAAATATTATGTTATTTATAGGTTCTCGAATATGACTGTTCAGTGATGTTTTTACATTTTACGTATTAATATTTAATGAAGGTCAATAAATTTATGATCATCTAATCCCATCATCAAACCTATATGTTTATGTAATTTGTTATTACAAATCATATATTAGAGTGTCGCTATGATGTTTTATACAGAATAAAAACATGACATGTATATATGCATATATTCACGAAAACATTAGTGTTGTGTAAACTACTTAGCATTTATTTTTTAATGCTTTAGTCGAAAGGAGAAACGAAAAAGATAATGACAGCCGATTTCAATTTAAAATAGGTTGAATGTTTATTTGTAACGGTCAATTTATCCTTGTCAAGAAGAATGTCTGTTGTCACTGTATCTGAATTTTTACTCGAATATAAATATTTTTATCCAGGGTTTATATTCACAAGATACGAAACAAAATTGCTACAATTATGCCAAGCATAACATTTAACATATACACATAGATGAATTTATATGTATACTGACTTTAGTTGCAATAAAGGCGAACAAAGTAAAAAAAGGCAAAACAAGTACCTCTCTCCTAGTGAAAGCTATATTACATTTCTTAAAAGATAGCTGAGTATAATTTAGTGACGGTAAATAAAATTAGGCATACATGTACACAACAGTTTTGAATTAAATGTAAAGTTTGACTATTGACATTGTTTAGGTATACGTTATTTCATTTTGTTAGTAGTCTAGTTACTTTTAGACAATTTATGAGATATTTTTTAAGGGTTTTAACATTCAATTATACGATTAAAATATTTAACTTAGTACGTCTACACATAATTTGATGAATGAAGTTTATGAAAAACAAAATGTCATCAGTTGATTATTAAAGTGTTTTCTTAAATTTTGAAGATGTATTGTAGTTTCTAAATTTTTGCTTAATTCCAGTAAGTGACTGAGTATAACTTCTCAAAAAAACGTAGGCTTTTAGAATTTTATTAACTGATAAATGGTATAAGCTGGAGTTTATGTATGGGAGTAAAACAGTCCGTTGTATTCGAGATAAAAGCATCAGGAAAGGTTGAAGTGTAACCAGTGATGGAATTTAAGTAAAGTAATTTTTCTCGCTCAGAATTCATCAACCAAATGCTATCAGCTTAAAGGTCTCCGCTGCTTGGTTTGCCTTCCCTACAACTATTTCAACAATTTACCTATTTTGTTTGTTTCAAACATTCAGTAATATCACTAAGTTGTAATGCGAACTCACTCTACTAAATAAAAGTTTTCAACCGATCAAGATAGATAGTACTGTGAAGTCCAGTTGGAGGCGTTCTAGTGACTAGAAACAAACATTAAAATGAATGAATGTTTATCAGATATATATTTTCGAAATACGGCATATTTCCTGTCGGAAATCAGAACTGCCTCCAATTTTTCCTTAGTCTAAACATCGTAATTGCATTCTGATCAAAGTTTATGCCTCATGAGTGCATGCTACATATGACAACAACTTGCTATCAGAGGATTTCTAGATTTTTCTTTCAGGATCATTCAATATAATAAAGTGGAACGTTGGAATAATAATTTTTATAAACGTGAACTAGTGTCAATCCAACGGCGTTTGTTTCAATTTTTAAAGCGAATATGTGAACTGTCTGACCTTCAGATGCCGTCAACAGCATATGAATAATTCTGATCTCAAATATGTCCGTAAAATATTTCATATATGATATCCTAATCTATTATCGAGTTCACTTAGTTTGCTGGAACTTTACTCAGTGAATGTTTTCCAGTAGTATGTAATGACTTTAATTCATCCGATTGTATTTTTCGTTCATCCAAGGGTCACCAAAACCACGTTCATTTCGAAACTCATTACTTTGCTTCTCTTGACGTAGATTTTATCGATGATGAAAGAATAAAATGTCAGACTCACAAACCAGCTACTTTTCTAAATTCCGACCGGTGTATCATTCATGCTCTGCAAAAAATGTATGACTAAATTAAAAAAAAGATGACGTTTTGTCAATCCAAGAAATCTCTAAACAGTAATTACTCAAAAGTAAACATCTGCGATCTAAACAGCATGCTTTGCTTGACCTATTTGCAAATGAATTGATTGAAATTACTGCAGATGTCATCTTGTACCTTTCTTAAGCACGTAGATAGTCCTATTCTTTGTATGTCTGTTTTATCTTCCTTAAATTGTTCTGAAATGAATAATTTCCTAGTAAATTTTAAAATATGGTCTATTTTAATTATTCTTACATTTAATTTTTCTAAATGTCAAACCGTTAGTTTTAGTCAAAGACACGGGAATGACTTGAACATCCTTGTGATTTTGCATGATATCTGCTCCATTGAAGATTATGTAACAAAGCCTACATTAGACGTCACTTGTCTCGGCATAGCTTTTATTTCTGTTTATTCTTAGTTTCCATATGCCTGTATTAACGAAGAAAATTTATGTTCAATTCATTATATGAAAGACTACGTGGTTATGGCGTTACCAAGCACTTATTATTTCAATTTGTTAATATTTGTATATTACCAATCACTTTATGCTAATTAGCACTATTTTCGCGGACTTTTGAAAGAAGATTACGCGGTGTTACATAAAGTTTTAAGGCTGTCTGTTGATTATGTGGTGAAACATGGAATATTAGTATAAATATAGGCGTAGATGGAAACTTGAAATCCTGCAAACAACTGTCTAGCTTTATTCTGTCTAAATATAAACTGCCTACTTTATTTAGATTTTTATCACCATATAACTTCTGAGAGAATAAGACGCTGCTCCATCCAAATTCATGCACGGAAGTAAATACATAAAGGCTCTACAAATCCGTGTCTAGTACACACACTATTTGATGTGAAATTTATTGAAGCTAATCTGATTGGAAATTTATGCTTATGAAATGACAAGTTATTGCATATTGTAAAAATTCCTATTTTTTTATGAAACATTTGGGATCGATTTTGAGTCACGTTACCCAGCTTCTACAACCATACTAATAGTTGCACCTAAAGTGAGTTTTATGCTTATCCTGAATTTCAGTTGGTATTCAATGATATTCTATAAACATTAATATGTAATGCTATGCATGATTTTCATGCTAACCGTTTCAGAATAAAAACTTAATAAAAAAATTAATTATCTAACATCAATATATGACTGATTTACTTGAACGTTATATTAGTTTAATTATCGAATTAGTCTCTATAATCAGACAGTATTATGGTTGTATGGTATAGAACGTACCGTTAACGTAATGTATTCATAAAGCGTATTCTCAACAGAACCAGGTATTTTAACATAAATAATCAACAGAAACAAACATTTATGCTCATATTTAAGTATGATCATATTCATATCAATTCACCTAATCACTAGGAACGTAGCTGTTACAGTCTTCTTGATTTTCATATTGAAAACATGCATATGTATATGCAAATGAACTTTCATAATGTTTACCGTACAGTTTGAAAAAACAAAATTAAAAATTATCATAACAGTGTATTCTTACTGTTCTCATTGATAAATTGTTCAATAAACTGTGAAGTTTTATTTCATGTTATTGTACTTTTCCCTTTTTTTGTTTTCTATTTTATAAAACAAAGTAATTCACAGAGCGTAAAAATTTATTTACCTTGAATTTCAATTGTTTTCTTCTTTTTTTTGTTTTGCCTTAAACTATACATAATTCTTCAATTGAGTTATAATGAAATTTACTGACCTGTTTAATAATGTTTATAGATCAATTGAATTTCTATTCTAAATTATTTAGACTTTCGTTTTTTCTTTTCTAAAAAATAAAACAATTTTTTTGTTATTGTCATTTTTTTTTGTTTTAATTATTTCAATTGAAAAAAAAATAAAAATTGTTATCTGATAAAATTTAATAGTCAAGAAATATTCATTAAGGGGTTAAATTGTTTTATATCAATTACTGAAAGTTTAATTAATTCGTACAATAACATTTTATAACATATTGGATTGATTATGTAATACTAATAAATGTATTTGGTTAAACTAAGTACTTCAAAGTATCCATATGCAAAAAATAATCATAATGATGTATAAATGAATATCATTAAAGAAATTCATTAGTTTACTTTTGTGATGGTTTAAAATAGACTGGAATACGTAAACAGAAACTTGAAAGTTTCAAGTTGTTTAACTATTTTGGCATTATAATCACATTTATGACTTTAACTAATGGTTAGTAACCAATTAAGTACTTGTTAAAAAACGTTACCATATATCAGTTATGTTGATTAAAAGGACAAAAATACGCAAAACAAACTAATTTTATGAAACGTGAAGACTTATGACTAACTGGATTATCGAGTCAATACCCTATGATGCCAATATGGCAACACAGAATAACTGATTACAATAATTGAAGCTAACAACAGGAAAATTTGAAATATTTATAAATGCATAACTCCGTACTTATTTAGCATGTTAATAGTTGCATAGTCGCAGTAACTGACAGGTAAGCTTACTTGCATTTAAAGCGAAAGACACAATGTGAATTTCAATATTAACAGTCATAATTAACTGATACGGACAAACTAAGCGTTCTAAATTTCACTGTTAGCTTCAATGTATCTTTACTATATTCCAGAGCTGTTTAAGAGCCCTCTCCTCACCTCCAGTTTGTTAAAACTAAAATGTTTGTAAACAAATTGTAGTTTCCAATAAAATTTTACTAGATTCTGCTGGAAAATGGCTAGATTAGCAATCCAAATTAACACTCTCTCTTAGTGAAAATGTATCTATTAAAAACATTGAAAATAGAATTAACGTTGTAAAATGAAATTTTATTAGAACTTTAAACTATTAAAATCACTAATATGCAATTATTTTGTAAATCATTTGAGTTTGAACGAATAACGAGTGGAATATATCAACGTATCATATTGTAAAGTAGATAGTAACGTGTTAATTGATTAGAACAATCTTATCGACTACAATTTACAGATTACTTGAAGTTAGTAAATATAGACTAAGTGATAATAAAAGTGTGTAGATGTTTACGAATCAGAATGTAACAGAGACAAGAGTGTAGTAATGCAACATTTAAACTATTATCGTTTAATCATCTTCAGTAAAACCCAGTGGCCGAAATCGCTTCTTTTAGAAGAATATCTCTAAAGTCTATGTTGATTAATTAAAATGATTATACATTGCAGAAATATTTTATAAAGTATTCGTTGATGGGTACCTTTCAAATGAATTTATTTTCATGATAGTATCATCATATACGTATATTTTCGGCAGAATATTAGGCCAACTAATAATTGTATCAATTAATCAATGCCTATTACCCCAAATGGAATATAGGCTACCGACCAGTATTCTCTAACCAACCGTGACATGGGCCCTCCTTTTCTGATCTTTGCAAGTGTTGTTTATTCGTTTTTATACCTTCCTCCGATTCCCGAAGCAACCTGTTCTTTGGTCTTCTACTTTTCCTTTGGCCTTTTGGATTCCAAATTAGTGTTTGTCTTGCGACGCAGTTTGGTGAGTTCCTCATAGTATGTCTCTTCCACCTCCAGCATCTTTTCCTTATTTCTACTTCAGATTGGTTAATTTGTTCTCCGTCGCAAAAGGCTGCTGCTGATGATATCTGACCAACGGATCTAAAGTATCTTACACAGACAACTGTTTATAAATACTTGTATCTTTTGAAGGATACTCCTTCTAGCAACCAGAGAAACAATTAATAATTGTATGCTTGTTAAAACTTGCTTACTCTGGTTAGTTAACTGTACCCTAGCCACCAAATCAGTAATCGTTTTCTATCCAACACTTTAATATAACGTGAAATATGTGTACAGCATATTTGTCCACCTGTTTATTTACTTTTATCAGTTAGTATAAATAGAAATACAGTACTCCTAAAGATCACAACAGGCAATTGTTTATTATTATTTCCACTACAGTAAAATGAACAGAAGTCATCCTGAAGTAGAAAAAATAATAACATTGATTTCTAAAGTATGGCAAAACCTGTTCATAATCCAAACCCAGCCATTATAAATATCAGATATGGTAGGGTAGGAATTAAGTTCACGTGTGACCTACGAGATCAATATATAGCAATGGTTGATGATTTTAATCAATGTTGATCATGCTTATGTTAAATATTTTGCCTATCAATGTGCTATAGTGGTACACTAAACAAATCATTTCTCCTGATTATTTGTATTATCTTTTGATATTCGTTCACTTAGGAGGTGATCTACATCATTCAGTTAAATTTATCAGTAATCATCTCTCAGTAAAAATTAATACGCTGTTTAATACTTTCATATAACGTTTTCCCAACATTTAAATAGATGAAACAATGACATTCATGTTATCAGTAGATTAGTGGCTTATGTTGTTACAATATTTTATCATTTTCATATATTTCACTTTCATTGTGACGTCGGTCTGAATGAATCTTTTTATAAAACGATATTAAGAGCAAATAAAGCAAATTTAATGAGAACATATATATATATATATATATATGATGACATCTATCATTCATATATATAACCTGACTTACAAGAAAGCATGAAACTATGCAATTTATCAACATAAATAGAAAGATATTTGTAAAATTTTAAGGTTTACCAACATAATATCTGATATTACTCAGATGTAGTATGATTTTCTTCAGAATCAGTTTTACACATTTACATTTTATGAATATCTTGTTATTTATTCTAAATAATATAAACCATTTGATGAATTCATTTCATGTTATCAAGTAAATCTTCATTAATGTTCATCTATGTTCAAAGTAATTTATCATATTCTATGATATTTAGTTATGTAATGAAGTTCTTTTAAGACGGAAGTAACTAATTAGAAAAAAATACATTTGAAAAGGAACACTGAATTATGTAAAGTGATATCAATAACATTTATCTCCTAATGGTTGATTAAAGATTTTCATAAAAAAAGATTGCAGCGTTTATTTTATTCAATGTATATAAAACTTTAGTAGTAAAATTAAAACTCTCTTAGCAACAAATAATTAAGAGAAGTGAATTTCAGTGATTTGTTCTTTATTTAACTCAAATGAACACGTTTAAAACGTAAGCGTTATGTGCTTAATGAACATTGATCCAACTGAACTGTATTAAGTATTCTAAACAAACATGATATTAAATTGAGATGGTTTGTGGAGATTGGTTTTAAGTTCCGTTGATTGAATTCTTCTCAGACTGATATTGGCCTAAACTAGAACAAAACATCTGTCCAGTGCTCCCTGCTACTAAACCGTCATTAATCTATGAAAAATTCAATCAACTAAACATTTTAAAAACTTACTCATTTGAAATATACAAATAAAAAAGTGACAAAAGATTTTACTAGCTCCATGATTAACTATTTTTTCGTTTACTACATTGAACCATTGAGAAAGAAATTTCTTTAGTGTGTACAGTATAATATCGCTACTACAATTAAACAGATTCAGTAAACTTTCACCTATGTTCTGTTATCGGAAAATGGTAAAATGAGTGCTTAGTTGTTAAAATCAACTGTTTGCATTATTAATTGTAACAGTGATTAGTGATTAGCTATTTTATTAGGTGGTCTTTAAATAGTACAATAACAAACGAAATCAACATATAACTTATGCTATTAAATTTATTGTTAAATGTGTTTCTGCTCAACCGTATCATATTGCTTTTAATGCTACCGGTTTACTTATCATCAGTATTGTTTATCAAAATGTAGAAATACTATAGCGTGAAATTTAGGTACATAAATATTCAATATATACTTCTTGGTAGAATAATTACACCAAATCATTCCATCTTTGAAGTCAATGGAATATCTTTACTAGTCTCAAAATTTCATGTTAAGAGAATATTTCTGAATGAAACCGCAAAAAATGACAATAAACATCAATATATTTTACATATGATACATATGATATACGCTAGAGATTATTAGCTGTTATTCGTAAAGTACCAAACACGATAACCATTATAACTGTATTAGTGCCTAGTACATCGAATAACTATTAGCATTAGGATGATCATTTCATTAACAAATCAGTGCCTTATACACTGAGATATTATAGATGTATTTAAATCAATGCTTTTTAAAGATTATTATTAGGACTATCATGACTATGAATGACAACATACTTACATCACAGTCCTGCAATGTAATGAAATAGTTCAAAGAATTAAAGTGAAAAATTAAAATTATTTTCTAGAGTCATGGAAGACGCTAAGATTAAGAATTTAAGCACCTACCTAGTGTTATATCATGATGTTAAACTACCTCAAACTTTTCTGTAATATTAAATTTTTAACAACCAATTATGCAATTACGGCAGCAAAGAAGTGCCTAGCTATTTTGTTTGCAAAATCTTTATTTCGCATCACTCATGCGTATCGACGATCATGTTCAACGAACCAAGTGGATCCTCTTTGCTCAGTCATAGCTTGCTACCACAAGTATATAAGAAAAACCGAAAGAAGAAAATACACAAGATTTACTCAAAATTATTCCACCAAATATATGCTTGAATTGAGTTACAGTTTTCTCTATGAAAATTGGACTGATGGAAATACAAATTTTCATTATTATCAATTTTGCCATTGAACAAGATAGACTTTACTAAATAATGTACTTTTAATGTTAATGTCATGTCATCCGTCAAATATGGTTAATTTTTCTAAAAAATATACGATAAGATTGTACATGTCAACAATCTACATAAACCCTGTCAAAATTGGATATTTTAAAACTATTGATTCGTAAAATCGGTACACATTCTCAGTACAACTGTACGTCATAAAAAGTTTTTACCTACATTTGAACCATTGAGAAAGAAAATTTCTTTAGTGTGTACAGTATAATATCGCTACTACAATTAAACAGATTCAGTAAACTTTCACCTATGTTCTGTTATCGGAAAATGGTTTAAAATGAGTGCTTAGTTGTTAAAATCAACTGTTTGCATTATTAATTGTAACAGTGATTAGTGATTAGCTATTTTATTAGGTGGTCTTTAAATAGTACAATAACAAACGAAATCAACATATAACTTATGCTATTAAATTTATTGTTAAATGTGTTTCTGCTCAACCGTATCATATTGCTTTTAATGCTACCGGTTTACTTATCATCAGTATTGTTTATCAAAATGTAGAAATACTATAGCGTGAAATTTAGGTACATAAATATTCAATATATACTTCTTGGTAGAATAATTACACCAAATCATTCCATCTTTGAAGTCAATGGAATATCTTTACTAGTCTCAAAATTTCATGTTAAGAGAATATTTCTGAATGAAACCGCAAAAAATGACAATAAACATCAATATATTTACATATGATACATATGATATACGCTAGAGATTATTAGCTGTTATTCGTAAAGTACCAAACACGATAACCATTATAACTGTATTAGTGCCTAGTACATCGAATAACTATTAGCATTAGGATGATCATTTCATTAACAAATCAGTGCCTTATACACTGAGATATTATAGATGTATTTAAATCAATGCTTTTTAAAGATTATTATTAGGACTATCATGACTATGAATGACAACATACTTACATCACAGTCCTGCAATGTAATGAAATAGTTCAAAGAATTAAAGTGAAAAATTAAAATTATTTTCTAGAGTCATGGAAGACGCTAAGATTAAGAATTTAAGCACCTACCTAGTGTTATATCATGATGTTAAACTACCTCAAACTTTTCTGTAATATTAAATTTTTAACAACCAATTATGCAATTACGGCAGCAAAGAAGTGCCTAGCTATTTTGTTTGCAAAATCTTTATTTCGCATCACTCATGCGTATCGACGATCATGTTCAACGAACCAAGTGGATCCTCTTTGCTCAGTCATAGCTTGCTACCACAAGTATATAAGAAAAACCGAAAGAAGAAAATACACAAGATTTACTCAAAAATTATTCCACCAAATATATGCTTGAATTGAGTTACAGTTTTCTCTATGAAAATTGGACTGATGGAAATACAAATTTTCATTATTATCAATTTTGCCATTGAACAAGATAGACTTTACTAAATAATGTACTTTTAATGTTAATGTCATGTCATCCGTCAAATATGGTTAATTTTTCTAAAAAATATACGATAAGATTGTACATGTCAACAATCTACATAAACCCTGTCAAAATTGGATATTTTAAAACTATTGATTCGTAAAATCGGTACACATTCTCAGTACAACTGTACGTCATAAAAAGTTTTGTACCTTACAATATTACAATGGATTACAATCTTAGACAAAAACAACTTAGGAATATCACTTTCTACAGTATTTGTGTATGTTATATGAGAATACAAATGTTTATATTTTCCATATAAACTGAATAAACAAGATAGGCATTTTTTAAATGTGCATCAGCTGATTACAACTTTCTGATCATAATTATCGCCTTATTCTGAATTGACAACATGAATTGGTCTGAGTTAGATAGCTACTGAAAGCCAAGAGGCACCGGGCAGCTGTTTTGCCCATGTTTTGGATTATTTGATAATGGGTATCCACGACTCCTTTAGGTAAGTAGGTACCCACCAAGAATAATTGATGAGGTCATGCAAATATATACGAGAATAACGGAGTTAAAAATATCAACTGTTGGAGGCCGGTTGAATGGTGTAATGGTCATGCTATCACTAAGAAGTCTAAAGATCCTGGTCTCAAATCTCTAATGTTGTTGTGGATACGCATCACCGAAGAGTCCTATACTAGAATGAAACAGCTGTCTAGTGATCTAAGGTTTTCATCGGTTGTTTAACCGAAACTACTCAGTTAAATTCAAATAAAATATATTGCTTATTACTATTTCTTTATTTTTAATTGATTGCATAACTTTATTCTAATCAAAATTATTTTCACATTTCCTACTAGATAATGATTATACACAGATGATATGTCAATTGTTTACTAGCTGTTAACAGCTAGGAAACCAGTTGATATAATTTTGCAATAACATGAAGGCATAGTTTAATTTGATGGTGAATATTCTGCGGTGTTCTCTTTAAGCGAAATAAAACCAGTAGTAGGTAATTCTTATTAACATTGGCTTGGAAAAATAATAAGCTTGCGACATATCTCTTATTGAGTTAAAAAATGTCTGTTGTGATAATTGGACAGTATTACTTAATAAATGAATGTTTTGAATAGATACATCAATATATAATGAAGGAAAATAAATTACTACTAGTATGCATGCGACATTCTTCTACATACTTACAATCACTTTCCGTTTATATGCATTCAAGTGTCACGTGAATTCACACTAATATATCTCAAGATATGTAATCCTAGAAAAAAAATCTTGTATTTGACTGAGAAGTGTTTTATTACATAAATGGTGTAGATCTCCATGAATATGTCAATAAGTTAGTTTCTATCTGTCTTACATTTTAACTATACTTGATTTTAAAGTAGCAAAATAGAATCATCAAGCAAGTACTTTTTATAAATCATTTTGTTTGATCCGAAAATTTGTTACTAAGTAGATGTAGAGACAGAAATGTTGAGTAAACGTTTTGTCAGGTTATTCTTATTAAGTAGAAGTCAAAAGTTTGAGATATAAGCAACATAACGAGAGAATGTGTAGTTTATATATTAGCTTTGAATCTATTACTCATACGTTTTTTTTAAAAATAAATTATTCAGCTGCATGTCATAAGTTGATCATTTTCACTTTCTATATCCAATGTCAACAACATGAGTTTGCACGCTCATTGATAAACGCGAGAATAAGTTATTGACGTTTGATTTCCAGTACAATAACCAAACCTCATGACAACGTTATGTAAAACAATAATCGTATACGTGAATCAAGCAAGTCTTTTTTATGCTCATCTACGTTGTACATTCATATTATTTATCATTATCTTATTCTATGTTGATAATATTTTCATCTTAAAACAGCGATTACTCCTAAGTAAGTTGCAGAAAATCGGTGATGAAGGAATTAACTTAGAATTGGTTTATCTACAGTAACAGATGTTCAATGAATTTAGAATTTTTTGATCGCTAATGTGTTATAGTGTAGGAGAATTTTTAGAATGAGAACTGTATGCAGTTGTATATAAAAATGTAATCAACCAGTGGTTTCAGAGGTTATTCAGTCATAAAGTAAAACCTAATCAAAAACAGGATTGGGAACACCTATGAAATTAGCCACTAGCCTTGTAACTTGACTTGTAGCTGCTTTCAAGTGCTTTTTGTGTAAGTGTATTTTGTCGTGTTATTCAATGCATACCAATAACTATTAGTTCATATCTATTTTAAGTGTTAATCTTGACTAACTCTGGAATCTCTATCGGAACCCTATTATCAGTCCTCTTTATTTGAATAACAGATACGAATGTCGTTTATAAACCGAATCAAATTTTACCTGTAGATAAATTAATATCTTCGTGATATATGCCTATTGGAAAGAAAAGCATAGACGCTTAATTAGCTGCACGAAGATATTCATTTATGAATGCCATAATATACACGTTTCGTTGTAAAACAATTCATATTATTTATCATTATCTTATTCTATGTTGATAATATTTTCATCTTAAAACAGCGATTACTCCTAAGTAAGTTGCAGAAAATCGGTGATGAAGGAATTAACTTAGAATTGGTTTATCTACAGTAACAGATGTTCAATGAATTTAGAATTTTTTGATCGCTAATGTGTTATAGTGTAGGAGAATTTTTAGAATGAGAACTGTATGCAGTTGTATATAAAAATGTAATCAACCAGTGGTTTCAGAGGTTATTCAGTCATAAAGTAAAACCTAATCAAAAACAGGATTGGGAACACCTATGAAATTAGCCACTAGCCTTGTAACTTGACTTGTAGCTGCTTTCAAGTGCTTTTTGTGTAAGTGTATTTTGTCGTGTTATTCAATGCATACCAATAACTATTAGTTCATATCTATTTTAAGTGTTAATCTTGACTAACTCTGGAATCTCTATCGGAACCCTATTATCAGTCCTCTTTATTTGAATAACAGATACGAATGTCGTTTATAAACCGAATCAAATTTTACCTGTAGATAAATTAATATCTTCGTGATATATGCCTATTGGAAAGAAAAGCATAGACGCTTAATTAGCTGCACGAAGATATTCATTTATGAATGCCATAATATACACGTTTCGTTGTAAAACAATTCATATTATTAGGCTGAACTTGTATATTCCCGTTGATTTGTTATAGACTGAAACGGACTGAGTTTAAATCCCACTGTGAACATCGAAATTGGGATGCAGTTACATCAAGTCAATAAATCCCAAATAGGACGAAACGCGCGTCCTGGATCCCATTTGCCAGTTACAATCCAACTAAATAATTCATAATATGTCATTCTAATGTTTTAACTACAACAAATCTCCAAGTAAAATCAAACATGTAACTGTGTAATTTTATTCAGTTAATTTTGCACAATTCAAAACACTGGAAAGTGTTGTACCTGGATAAAAAGTTATGAGTGGAAATATAGTTTGATGTAAATTTTCTAGTAACTTACCTGACTGAATTGGTAAGTTACTCTTGAGAACGGACTACTCATTAAATGTCAACACAATTTATTAAACGTTGACACATGATATTAATATTTTACCAACAATTATGTTAGTAGATTCGTTAACAAATAAGATTTCATTTAAGTTTGGAAACTAATTAGAAGGAACACTTGTTAAGGCTGAAAAGCTTATTGCATCATCAAGGTAAATACTTTACAGACACTATTTTTGATTTCTAATTTTAACATATACATATTCATCCAACTAATAGAAATTCTTGATAATAATGGCCACCATCATAAAAATATTGATTTTATTTGTAATTGACATTATCATAATGTACCATTTATCTAAAACAATTTCAGTGGACTTCTATTTTATCCCGTAGAACACCTACAGTGAAAGAAATTATTGTCGTTATAAAAGAAAGCGCATTGGATTACATCTAATAACTGTATAAGAAGTGTATTATGCTTGTAGGCATGTATAGTTTAATCAATTTCACCTTTGATAAACCTATCAAATGAAAACGTGGTAGTTTACTTAATCAAAAACTCAACTAAATGATGCATATTTTTACTTTAATTTACCGAAATGAATGATTTATGATAAAGTGGCAAATAATGACATTATAAAATACATTTAGGTAGTCGTTTAATTTCTATTTGATTACTGTGTAAAGTTTATGTATGACAGAAGTAGTTCAGTCATATACAACGATTTTATATTTGATCAATAACTAAGGTACGTTTAATTTTCAATGGAACTAATTAATGATTAGTCGAATTAAGATTTTATGCAATAACTCATTAAATGTTGTTATTGAAGATTACTTGTCAAGTATTTAATATTTTTTGTCTCTTCCATGTGTGCATGCCAAGTTAACTGGTCCCATAGGGGCTGGTTGTATTGATCGTACTCGGAAATATTTTGCCTTACTCTTTTTGATGCATGTACCGGTATGGTTGGAAAAAAGAGTAACGAAACCCTTTAACAGAACAGTATTATCATATTCGATAGATCCTAACATACAATTGAAATAGAAGGTGCATTATCCATTTCGATTCATTCAGAAGAGGCATATTCAGCCTTTCTGTTTACCATGGCTCGTGACTATGCCACCTATTGCAAAATTTGACCGTTGTAAATTTTCACCCCATAAACTATGTTTCTTTTTGTTTCTATGCTGTCTCATTTTTTATTACCTATTCACCATTCACAATTCATACCAGCTACTTATCATTATCATTAACTTGACAATGTCTTTCTAAATTCACACGAATTCCCTAATCTCATAATAACTCTGGCAATACATCAGCTTACATTTTAAGTGCTATTGTTATTTTATTAATATCTTCCAGTTTAGAATTATTTCTTCGTAAATTTGAAATTTTATGGTGCTTTTTCTAGATAATTACTATTAAATCTTCATAAAAATGGCATAAAATGAGACCAACTGTGACGTAATAGTTAAACTTTAACCAACAATAAGCTCAGTAATATTCAATGGATATGTTGTATGATGACTTCTATCATCAGAATTGTAGTTGTTTATCAAGCATATCCAGTATATAACTCAATGTATTTGTGTTTGTACTACTTTTACTAGTAGTAGAGCAGCAAATTATTACAGCTGCTAAAACTAAGGACAAAATTTTAGTTGGTTATTTATTTGGCATATCTGTACTTTGAATAGATCGCTTCCGTATAGATATTATGGTACTAACGTTTTTAAATTGATAGATTGTAGGGAATAGTGGAATCCAGAATGAGCACTTAACTTGATCTGGGGCTCGTCAGTTGGATTTAATTTTACATTATTATACCGATTTACTTAGGGGGGGGGGGCACATGCACCAAGACTGGTCACAATTTAGTTCCCAATTATCAACAACTAAATAATATGATCGCTTACATACAATACGAAATTGTACTTATTGAACAAGATGTTGACTATGAGATGTAAAAGCAAGTGTTTGAAGCTTTGGGTTAAAGTTTTGGATTTTAGTGTGAACACCAATGTCCTCATTTTACTCATGATAATTTTTGTCGGTCTTTACTTAGCTAATCAGTTAAGATCTAGTATACTGAGCCTAACTATGTAAATTACAAATTATTTCCGGAGCCAAAAGTTATTTTTACCTAGAGCAAAAACTGCTATTATATTCCATGTTGTTGAAGTGATTTTACAGTTTAAGCTATGTCATTTAGTGCTAAATGACCGGATTTCCCACATTGCAAGTAATCATTTTTTCAATGCTTTCCAAAACTGCAAAATTAAAACTGATTTTGTTAAAATGATAATTATATGTCTACTAATATTCGTCTTCTTTAGTTAGTTCACGGAAACCGGATGAACAGTTATGACACGCTGAGTTCACCCACATCAGTATTGAGATTAATACAACCAGGAGGAGTAGAAGACGATTGCGAAACATCGCCAGTTGATTAAATTTTGAAATTAAAACACCAGATGATAACTTAGTGCTCTGAAGGTACAGTGATCATTGCAATTTTTGAATGTTATAGGCTGTATGTTTTAGTGGCATAAAAGTCATTGATTTTTCTAAATCATATCTTCGGCAGGCTTCATTTGATGCTCATATGGGATCGTATTATACCGATCAACGGTAGTTGTGAGTGAATATTTACAGTTTTCCAACGTATTGTATTACGCAAGGTTAGGAAATGAGTTAAACAGTCGGAATTCAATTGATGAAACTAAGTAATTTATCTCCGATTATAATTCTGTCAGTTTTGCCATTTTGGTTTTCAGTATTATGGGAGAAATCTGTCGATCTAAAATTATGCCAATTAATTTAAGAGCCATTGATCACTACAGTTTAGTTATAGACTTTGTTAAGATTATCAGTAGTAAAGTTATTCATGTACCAACCGACTTTAGTCAGTGAACAGTTCTGTACTGTCAGTTATGGTGGTCAGTGCTTAATCCTTAAACCTACGTGATAGTTTATGTAACTAACCTACTTCCATTTGCATTAATATACAGTTTTATCCAATGCTTTACATGCATGGTTGTCTGTGATTCAACTTGGTCGAACTAAACTATTTTCGACTTTTATAACTTATTCATTCTTATCAACTATACTTCATTTCATTTTGAAATCGATTATTTTACAAGTGACAAACTTTACTTTCGTAAATCAGTGGTTAACTTATCATCACATGTTAGTAACATTATAGGGGCCTGTCATTTTTCAAATTATCCTAACGTTTATGCATTTAACAGCAGTGATGAATAGAAATGTCACTAAAGAATTTCAGTTTGCATTTATCAAGTAGAACTACGAATGTTGATGCCATAATTTCAAAGTTAGTGAAAATTTCATCAACACGATACAAGGCATGTCTTTGCACAATTAAAATTTAATTTAATTACTGCTTATTATATGGATAAAATTATTAACCAATCCACTTTGTTATATTAGTATGTAGATATTGTTTTTTGGATTGACATTATCAACAGACTGATTAAAATAGCAGTTACTATAAGTTGGAAGCTTAATATGTAACTGATTGGAGTACATAAATACACCACATTATCAAGTTTTATCTATCCAACATTATTGTTTTTCAAGTGGCTCAGATTCAGACGCGATGGAGCATGTGTATTCATTTTTTATCCTCATTTAAATCATGTGCTTAAAATAATTTCATATCTTTCCACGAACTAGATATTTTTCCCTGGATCATATTCTATATGTCTACTCTTCTTAATTATTGCTATCATTAAAATAACTACTACTTCATACTAATTTGACGTTAATCTTCCTGTTCCATTGAGCCTTAGCAACTTGGACAGTTTATATGTTGTTCGTACATACATACGTATACACACCACTTTATACCTTAAACGGATATGAATTATTATTATGGACACAGTATACCCACAATGTGAGATTTTACTTATCTTTTACCCATCCGTTTACAATTAAATTTATGAGAATTTGTATTTACAGAAGAATTCAAAATTTTTAGTTTTTTATCAAGCAAGAGACAATCGTACAGCTGAGGTTGTGATTCTATAAGTAGACAAGAAGTTATCCAGAACGGAATGTTGTCAGCAAATGACTTTCATTAAAATAATTCATGAAGTTACCTTCAACTTATCACTATTTATCATCGTTTCTACTATTCGTAAGCACAGCGTTTCCATAAGCGTGAACATCACTAATGCTGTATTTACTAAAGTAATATTGAGAAGAACATTTAAGTTACCACTAAATCATGTTTAGCATCTTTGTTACATTTACGTAAAATAAATATTTTCAAATACAACTAGAGTAACAATTTGATAACACTCATATGTCATCTACAACCCTCTTTTCGTGTACCCTGGTAAACGTTTGAGGAAGTGCATTTCATTTCCATAAAGAGAATACTTTTATTTGATATTCACATGTTCGCACATTATTTCCAACAACAGCATATATTCATCAGTAACAACACCATTCCAACCACTATGAATACCGAAAATATGCGAAAAAGTAATACACAACTTCTGAGCATAGGACTGGCTATGAAATCGAAATAAAGAGGATTGACTAAATGATAATTACATACTAACGCTTCAGAACGACCACTACACCTAGTCGGTACAAAATCTAGTTGATGCCAATAAACATAAATAAATGGGTGCACATTCGATGCATTCGATGTCGTTATAACTACGAAAGAAGCGACAGACTCCCTCCTATAGGTATGACTTATTATGATTAAGCTGTTTGGGCAGGTTGTCGAATTAAATGGACTAATCACTGCCATTTTATTACAGTGAAAAATCCCCTTTAATTTGATTGTTATATAATTAAATTAAGGATCATTGAGATTGTGATCAGTGGACTGTTACTTAAATACTGGAACCCGTGTGTATAAGTAGCATGCCTTTACTGCTAGACTAATTATAAGGTGAAAAATCAGAAATACTACGACAGATCTATTAAAGACTTTACTACAACTGAGAAACTTATCAGATTTTGTTTGAAAAACAATTACTTAAACCAGTATTCAAGGGTTTTCTATCTTCACTAATTGTAACTGATAAGAATATGTTAGATAGAGGAGGAAAAAGAAAAAAGGATCTCACGGAAACATTTATGAAATCTTTGTGATTATCCTCATATTTTATGATATACAGCTAAACAAGTATGTACATAGGTAGTGATCCAGGCACATAAAACACCTTTGGAAAATGTCATAAATTACACATAGCTACAGTGTATACCTAAGTGTATATTCATTGTGCATTTATTATGCAAATTCTTTCCTTAATAGTTTCTAGTTTAACGTTTATATGTATTCATTTTACTTTTTAGTGTTTTTTTTAAAGTCTATATAAATGAATAAACATACGTATACATACAAATATATTCTTCTATGGATATGCATACATTAGATGTAAATGAGTTATGGTTATTAAGTTTCAGTGTTTAATATAATTACTTTGCTTTAAATTGACTTTCATCATGACAATAAACAACTGTATAAACATTAAAACTAAATACTTCCACCAACTTGTCTATTTATTAGCTAACTCAATTGTTGGTCAATAACGTTCTACTTTGTATTGATTCTTTTATAGTAAGCACATTTGCAATGTTGTCAAGCGAAATCTGTTATAAGCTTGTATCACAGCATTGATGTTCACACTGAAAATTGGACTAGGCATTTATAATTTAAAGGAAAACGCCTTGGAATTTAAAGCCAAATGTACTGGGTTCGAATGTCAGTGTGAAAATTGTCAGTGAAAAATATGTGTGCTGTTTTCAAACTACCGATCATACGCTAAAAAGTTAGAACACAATTTAAATTGAATATTTAGATATTAGATCACTTTATTGATAAAACAGATTGTATAAATGTTAAGAAAGTCAGTCATATCAATGTGCTAGTAATATATTGTAAGAAGTCTGTTTAAAGCAGAACCATTCAGAATAGAATTATATAATTCATTATTTCTCCATATTTCATAGAACCACTTCTTATACATTAGTCTGATTTGTATTAAGTATCGCCCTTGGTAATTTTTCAAAAGTAAAATTGTTACGGTGAACTCGCTTTCAATTAATGACAGTGTATATTCCTAAAACAAAACATTGTTATATAACGTAGATTTTCACTTAATTAGTACGTTATCTGCTATATTCATCCACATACTTTTTAATCGGCATCAGTTAAATGATTAAACGCAATACCTTTAAGATCATCTTAGTCTTTTTATGTTAATTTACCTGAGTTATAAATTTTCAAATAAGTCCAACCAAATGCTCAATGTAACTGTTCTCGTGAAAATAACCTGTTACATTGATAACCGTCAAATTCTTGTTAAAACTGAAATAACTAGGTTGAATGTAATTCTAAATCATTTTTCTTACGAAATACCAAAAACAGAACTTGTTTGCTTTAGAAAATGTCGCAGTAAAAATGAATATCTAAAAAGTTTCACAAATAAATAGTCCAAACCATCGAGTTAACGTGTCGCTTACGATAAAGTTTATCATCAAGAGTGATAAATATATGAGACTAATTAATTAGAAAATATCTTCAACAATAAAGCGTCCTTATCCGGCTCCAGAGCTTAAATGAAACAAACTGATTTTTAAATCAAATATAAATCTAAAATTTCTGCTTCCTAAGTACTTCGCAGTGAATAATCAATTAATATGTACCTACTCTGTCATATAAATTGGAAGAGCAGAGAGAAAATTACGTATTTGATTCACTGAGCAGGTTTTAAAAAGTACAGAGACCATAGGTGCCAGTGCCTTGAATAGTGCAGTAGCTGTCCCAATCAACATTTTCAAGTGGTTTCGTGGGGATAGATATTAAGCTTAGTTGGTTGTATTTGTCGTAGGTTGATGTCGGTTAAGTACCATTGAGGATCAAAGAGCACAGAACAACTGTTCCATTCTAGTGCTTAACTCTTCAGCAGTGTGCCTTCTTGACCCCTCTGAGAGGTCAAACCTACAGCCTTCAGTGCAGAGATCACCCAACTTCCTGAACCACTTAGACGGCGTCCGTTGGTTATAAGGTCGATGGTTTCCACGTTACATTACGAGTTGATGGAAGCGACGACTCTGGACATTGGCACAGTGGTGCAGATGGACATGCGTTTTTCAACCTGAAGACTGTAAGTCCGATTTCTTGGTGAATTGGAGGGTGAATGCTGCTGATGAGTCGCACACCAAAACGAAACGGCTATCAGGTGCCCCATGGTTTTCAGTGGTACCCAACGAACATCAATCTGGAACGAATAAAATTGTCTAGATTTGTCAATCTTTTAGAACAGCTAACAGACGATGGGTGAAAATTCATTACATTTCAACAACAGTCGAAACCTCGAGCCCAACCTATGCATATGAAAAGCGATAGTTATCAATTTATCAATACTTGACAAATCTAATCAAACCTTATTATTATCATTATCATTATGGTTCGTTTGTAATGTTATGCACTATACTCACATTATATTTATTCACTATATAATCACTCTATTAATTATTCATGCTCACGCGCTTTTTTAAAATTTATACGATTTTTTCATCATATCTTCTACGGTTAATGCTTACCTCATCGATTTTTAAACTCTAAGTGACCAAACTGTCACCAACATTTTAGCTTTCCAGTGTCGACCATTTTAACAACCTCACACATACATTAACAGATATATGTATATTAAGCGAATATTCCGTATCACTTCAATTCCATTGTTTGTTGTTACCTATAATGGTGATAGTGTAGTTCAACAAAATATTAGAGTTTCAATAGAGGTGACGAGGACCAACAAAATAAAGACTAATCCGTATTATTCTGCAACAGTTTCTGATCTTCCTTTAATGTATTTTTCTTCGTAGTCAACATAACATCCATTCCGGATTGATCTGAATTTTCAATAGATTGTTCGAATGTACAGAAAACTATGTACTTTCTTAATAGATTATTTCTTGGACGTTACTCAATCTCAGAGCATGTTAATCAGTGTTATCTACGTATAAATTACGAAATAACATTTACAGACGCTTAAACCAAAAGACTTCCAATTATTTACTAGGCATTACTTTATGTAATACATAAAGTATCACGACAGAACCAGTAGTGTATCTTATTTCCTACATTAAATTCATTCCAAAAAACTTAGTTCATTTTGATTTTATTTGAACGTGTACTAATTAGAATGCATACATATGTACCTGATGTAGCGATAATTACAAGCTACCAGGTCACTCCGGATTTACTCACGATACAAGTGTCAATAGTACTTCGCTAATCTATCACTACAATTTGCTCGCCAACAGTTGTCGCATATTCTACAGAGAATTCTTACATGTTCTTAATAGACTAATCAGAACATCAGAATGACCAACAACGTACCTTGTATCTTTCTACACAATTTAGATGTAAAATCTCAGGCGAAATACATATATTACCGCCACAGTCCCCTATATATATATTTGATAGCTAAATTATGATACAGTCGGTTAATATAAAGTAATTTCAGTAATCCTCTTCTAACCATTTATTTGTGCAAAATGCAAAAGTATGTAAAAGAAATAGGATTACTAGATTTTTCATCTGTTACTGATTTTCAAATAGTTAAAATTTGCATAAACTGATAAAATTTAATAATAAGAAATTAGATTTCCTGCATCAAATAATCATGTGCTAAGATAGACGCTAGTTAACAAGAATCCGTGTAAAACTGTTTATTCCCAAGTGATTAGTGCATATACACACACACACACACCAATCTCCTTTGATTACGAATCACGCATATATGTAGATTCAGATATTCAGATATGAGCATTAATGAGCGTGGGGGAATTAAAACAGAACACAACAGCGGAATATACACTTTCGATGTGTCAATTCATACTTTCTTTCAAGGTCGTAATTACAGATGTTTTACATGAATGCATGCACACATAATTTTCATGCTTTCTACAAAACGAATTTCTATTTAGGCTACTCATGCGTGCTCCGGAAGTGTATCTTTATTTCATCAATTATTTTCTTATTTAGATTTTTTTCTGTAATGTTAATGCTATTGTCATTCTTTAAGCATATTTCAAAATGAAATCTCCTTCTTATCGATAATCACTAGAGGTTTCACTTCGTGTTTATATGCACAAGATTTTAGTGATTGTTTCCTTTCCTATTATATTCACTTTTTATTGTATTTATCAGTGAAAATCTTATACACCGTAATTAGTAACATTTGAAAAACTTCATACTGAAGGAATATTAACACAATTCAAACTACAAGTGAGCCATGCCAGTCATGTTGGGAATAAAAGTACCTTATATCAAACATAAGTAAATACTTGATCTACATTTTATTGATTTTAAATACTTTTCCATATGGAAGAAAATAAAAGGTGGGGAGAGGTGGAGGCGGCTCAAAATAATTTTAATTGACTTCATTTGATCAGTTAATGCAACGGAAGTAACTAAAATAACTGAATGTTTTTTTTTGAATTCTTAAAACTTAAAATCATATTATCATCATTCATTGTGGGGTCGTGTGTGAATATTTATAACTTGTATTGATATGCAACTCATTTACTTTGTTAATAGAGTAGACACTATATATACCACATAAGAGTTTTTCATTTGTTTTAACCACGTTTGTACAACAGCTTAAACTGATTGAAATGTACACTACTCTACAAATCATATACCATTATATTAGCATATCATAAGGTTTGTGTAGTCGACCATTATACACATTTGATGAAAATAACATGCTAAACAATTAACAATGTAAATACTTCTAGAAAAAACAGATGACACCATTAAAAATTTTGTTTGACAAACTTTATATTAATTATCACAATAAAGTAGTTTATTGACTTTGGTGAAACATTGTGGTGATTTACTAATTTAGGTTAAGAAATCATGTGAAATCAAAATGTCATAAATTTAAATTTTGATGGTGTTAAGAGGGTCAATTATTGAAAAGTCTCAATGGTAAGAAGAAATAGCTGTTTAATTCTAATTAAATTTTTGATATTTTAATGACTGATGAATTTGGATTATTGTACCTCGAAATATTTCTGAGGTTTCCGTATGATGTTGATTCAGTCAAAACAATAACGTTGAGCATCGTATCTACATCCCCTTGACTCAATACATTGAATATCTGTAATGATAATTTATGAGATACACTTCCACGTAATACTTATTATCGAAATAGATGACTGGTCATATATACCTCGAAGTGTGATGCATCTTCGGTCATAATTTATGATAGTTGTTGAAAAACGTAATTTTCTGGAAGTAAAGTAGTATACAATTGTTCAGTCTACTGATCATACTTAATCAGTTTCAAATGATTAAATTCAAATGTGCATCATGGTAATAAGGAGACTTGTGTGAAAATAAAAACAGTCCGCCAAAATTTCCCAGTGGCATATTTTCAGACTAAATAACTTCTTTAGTACACAAATAGTTTATAGTACTGTTTAAGTTGTAAAATGTCACAACTGATCATTATGGGAACTTTTCACTTTTAGTCTTAATACATATTCTTTTCCTATAGTCCGTTGTTTACAACCACTGAAAGCATGATTTTCAACATTATAGTTAGTAATATATAATCCCTCGTTAAAAACGTAGGAAAGTATTGGAGTTTTGATAAACCTCATATTGTATTACTATCGTGCCAAAACAAAACTACATTTTCCTTATAGAAGTTTGCAGAAAGTTTTAAATACTTCCAAAATCTAGTAATCATAAATCAGAACAGTTACCACTTACAAGTATAGTACTGTGTAATAGGCAGTTGTTTTACTTAACTTAAAACAGCTTCACTGATTAAGTGATATTATTTTAGAAGTTTTCTAAACGTTAGTGTACATGATATTGTTGTTTCTATGAATTAATAAATACTGAATGCGTTCGATTGTGTAAACCTCAGTTAAATTCAACGAAGTGAGTATAAACATTTTACCGGACGAATACATATTTAGTACTAGTAGTATTAGTAGTGGAAGTAGTAAAAGTTAAATTAATAACACTAGTAGAAGTTGCGGAATTAGTAGTAGTATTAGCAATGTGAGAACGGCTGCTTGAAAAGACGAGTACTTTATTTGGTAAAACTACAAAATGCTATAAATATTATATATATGACATTCAATCATTTGTCTGCATGTCGTTTCTGTTCCATGATCCGATTTGCGTTTAAGCTGGTTTCTTGTCTCCTACGTAAACTAAACACACCTTCTTACCTACCGCCTTGAAATTCACCTTGTTAGCTGCTTACTTTAGCAGCTTTCTCGTAACGCCCTACTATATACTACTTACAGATGGCCTTGTGTGTAATATCTACCACAGTAGTAGTAGTGGTAATGGTGGCAGCAGTAAAAGTGCTAATGATAATAATAATAATAATAATCACTTTGTTCATGCGTACTGTTTAGTTTGGAAACGACTTTTCAGTTTTGTATTTCAAAATGTCATATGTTTATAATCATCCCTATTTGCTTCTATTGTGCACAGGTAATTGATCATATGTTAAATGATGGAGCTATGTAAGTTTGTTTACATACCTTGCCATACTAACACATTCCAATAATCAGTAAGAACCACCTGTATGAAAGATTTTTATTCCCCCCCCCCCCGCCGTTTCTCCACGTTTAATTAAGAAGTTAATTATCTACGTCGAATTTAATGTTAAATGTAATCATATTTTTGTACAGTTACATCAGTAACGATAGAAAATTGTAAGTATACAGACATTTATATTATATTGTACTATTAACAAGTCTGTTTGATTGAATTCGACTATTTGTGCAATATTAATCAAATAAAACAAAAGATAAATAATCACGTTGCCTGGCTACTTATTTCATGTTGCTAGTAGCAACCATTCAATCATCTCTTGTGAAATCTGAAACAATTTTTTAGACAGTTTCTAAATGTCGAAGCAATTCCTGTTCGTTGTTTACATATATGCAATTACAGTTGAGTTTGTAGTTAGCTTCAGATGGATTTAAATACATCCTTTTTGATTAATAAAATGTGTTCCGTTTTGCAAAAGACTAAATATTCTGTAGTGTAATTTGTTCTTGTAACGGAGTTCACTGTAAAGTAAGTTTACTTTGTTTAAGGTTCTATTTTTCAATTGAAATAATGAATATATATGGTTATTTTATAAGTAATGAATGATGTCCTCTTGCACAGTACTACCATGTTGTATTTTAGTTATTCACTTTACACAACGCTTTAGTTTAACTGGACTGCCTTCACATTTTGCCACGGAATAACTAGTGTAATAATGATCAGCTTTAGGTTCTTAATTACTGAAAGCCGAAACACACTGACAACCTTTTAAAATGTGACACGTTATTTAGTCGTTTGCACTTAATACTAATACACCTATGTCGGAATTCACAGATTCCTAAGATGTTCATTTATGCCTTCTAAAATTAGTTATAAACGGCATTTGAATTTATAGGTAATCTCAGTTGATGCATAATGAATGCAACATTTAAAAAATATTCGAAAACTATTTCGAAAGATGTGATTGATGAATTGTTTTACTACTAGCTATATAAAGTATGCTATTAATTCACTATACACATCCAGAATATTTATTGTCTTAGAGTGCAGGATTTTTATTGGAGTGAACGACTTAATGATCAGTATTTCATGGGGCACAGAGTTGATTTTAATAAATAGCATAAGAAGAACATAACAACTTTGAGATTCTGGCAGTGATACAACTTATTGTGTGTTTTTGTGTGATAAATATTTCATTTAGAACAGTTAAAATTAAGTATTTTCTTAAATGTGGAACTAATATTTGATCCGTACTAGTGAATATTGCAGACAAGCACTATGCCATTGGGATTAAAAACTACATATGAGCAACAGACATTGACTTAAATAACGAGACCAGAAGAACAGACATTGATTCACTAGTTTTGTTGAAATATGTTTTTAATTTCGTGCAAACGTTTTAATTTGCGTAGATTTTATTAACAGCTTTAATTTGACTTATACGTTCTTCATATACCAACGTGAATGACGTAAATAGACAAAGGTATGAGATTAACACAAGTTTGTAGTAAGGAAAATATCAACGTGAGTAAACGTTTTACAGGCATATTCATCAATAAGAGTGTTAAAGTCTGAAGTTTTCGTAATATCACGAGTACAGTGGGACATGATTGTTAGCCTAAGCATTTTAAAGGTGGTGTCAGAATTATCGGCGTGGTAGTAAACTGATTCCACGAATAATTTGTTGTAGTTTGTCTGAGATCCTCTGAGAATATAAAACTGTAGGGACTTCTGAGTTGTAAGTCTACAACCATACATAATGCAGTGGGTCCCCTACTTTATTTAGTGAAGTTAAAACCTGCTTACAAAGTTACTTGTATGAGTTCTATAATGACACGATTTAATATCTGGACAGGGTTGAAGAAGAATCTTAGAACTTTACCTCAGGATAATCAGCACAGGTAAAAGGCATACTTACGCTGACACAGCCGTACATTTCGTCTATTATATGTATAATAAAGAGAAGAGGACTATATTTGCTATTTTGTTTCATACCGACTGAGACCAGACATGCACAAGAGAATAATTCGGTCATTGAAATATACGATGTTTGATCTCCGTGTGCGATATGAGTTTACCTATAAAAAGCTAATAATAATTTATTCAGAGAGTATTCGATATATTGGCGTGTAGCGTCAAAAACTAATCATGTAAATTTATGTTTGTTACAGACCAATCTATAGATATTAAAGTAGCAAGTTATGTAATATTCAATATTACAGAAGTCATGTTTGAAATAGTAATAACTTCTTCATAAGGTAAGACTATCTTACAAATATTGTATTATGATATAAATAAGATAGTCTCTTGAAGAAATCAAATGTTAAGCAAAATGCTTAGTAAAAATGCACTTAATTATAAACTGAGTGCATTACAAGTTTAAAGTAGGTGGCAATCTCGAGTTATTTACTCAAATCTTTACTATTGATACACTTTACAGTAAGTGCCGTATATAGTAAATCAGATAATACATCTTTCAAGATGAATAACATTTTGGATTATTTAAGATAATTATGCTTTCTTGAATTCATTATGAACTAGCCATTTTAGCAGTATACTGATTTTATTAGTATTAGTAGTTTGTTTTAAATGTAAACTAACTATAGCATAAAGTTTTCTTCATGAATACTAGAAAAAAAATTCTTTTTCTAGCATTAAAATAGACGAAATCTTTCTTATCTCTTACTTACAGACAAACATTTGCATTAAATAAAACATTTTGAAAACATTCGAAAAGTAGTATGAAATAAATATTGAAGTAATGAACTGTTTGATCTTTGAATGATTTATTTGAAAAAACACGCGACATTCATTGTTTGTATACAGTGAAAAAAAAACAAAATATGAATATAAAGGTATTTTTGATTATTTATATTATGATTAAATACATTTTGAAAAATGTTAATATTCAATAAAAGTTAAAGATTTGATATTAGTCAAAACTTCATAAGTATTGTTTATTTTTTTAAAGCTTAAATCATATTCGTATAAGCATAATGGTAAATGAAATTGACGATCAATTCAAAGAGCATTCAAATGTTTTGATGAAGATATGTTCCGGATTTTATATCCCAAGTACGTTAGACCTCAACATGGATAGTGTATCTAAGAGGCAAGTTCTTGTCTTATTAAAGATGTCAAGACACTTGAGCGGGTTCAACTGGTAGGTAGCAAGTTAGTAACAGGCCTTTCGAACGTCCCTTACGATAAACGTCTGAGACGCCTGAATCTTTTCTTCTTAACTTATTGTAGAACATGAGGTGACCTTATATTGACATTTCGTATCTTAGGTGCCAATTTTTCTTATCGTTTTACTTCCTCTAAAACCAGTCATCTCAGAGGCCACCTTAAAAAGGTCGAATAAACTTAGAGTGAAAATCTGTTTGTAACATATAGTGGTCAACAACTGGAACATGAGACTTGAACAAGTAATATCAGCTCCATCGGTGAATTGTTTCAACGAGAAGCTGGATCGATACTGGAAAAATCATTGCAAGGATTGACATAGGTCACTAGGCCTACTTTCCTTATCATTAACGATTGAACAAGACTGAAGGCTGAAATGACATTTCCAACGGATAAACAGTTTAGTATCTGAATGGGAGAAAATTGTTCGTTTTCACCTAGTTTCTATGTATTACTATAATTATCTTTCTTAACAGCATTATCAAATATAAAGTTTGATTGAATTACATTAGAATGATCTTCATGAGTTGAAAAATCTTTCGATTATCTCGAAATAAGATAGTTTGCTTTTGCAAAAAATAATATAATGCTATTTAGTGAAATTAGATTCATAACAATAAAATGATGCAAATATAAATTCATAAACACAGTTGTCTTTATTAAATAAAAAAAGTAAGAATAAACAATTGATTAATAAAATATGAATTTGTTTTATTTTATATGATTTTCTTCAGCTACTTACAACTGAAATTAATGAGTTGTTTTGGCTATATGTTCATCCTGTGCGGATTGCCTTGATATGGCGATAGTTTATAAGTATTGTTTGAATTGAATTGTGGCTGAGAAGCGCATTTTGTCTTGTGTAAGACTTGACAGATGGATGTACCTGCGTTCTCAGTAGCCTAGTAGTAAACACGATGGCGATTAGCACAAAACGAAATAAGTTTGAGTCCCATGGTTAACATTATCACCGGGATGAAGAAACATCCAACTGATAAGTCCCCAATAGGACGATATGAGTGTCTTGGATTTCGCTTGCCAGCCACAATCCAACTCAAACAAGGTTTAAACATACTTACAGAAGCCTTGTGCAAACACATGAATAATATACATTGTAGCATATAGTGAATTATGTTAGAAGTTATTGTGAATACTTGACATTAACTAGGAGTAACAAAAATGGTAAATAAAGTTGTGCGACTCAGTAAAACATGGCAACTGCATATCACATGTCGAAGTATTTTCTGAAACATTTTGTTAGTTTTTAAAGACCGGAAGACTAAAAGTAAGTGATTACTTGATGAACATATGTTACTAATGAGTAAGCATTAGTATAGTGACATAAAAGAAAATGATATTCAATGCACATCTTATGATGATATATACTACATATTCCAATGTTATTTTCATCACTAAACTATATTTACTCATTTGCTACATCATGCTAATGTCAGGTGTCAACAACGACTTTCAACAAGATTCCTTTCCTTAACTATATTCAAACCACCTTATAGTTGCATTGTAAAATAGTAAAGACTAAATGCAGCCAAAGAGAATCATGAAAATAAGAAATGAATCTATCTTATTCTGCTTATAGATTCGCTCTTACTCTTTTCAAATACAATCCTTACTTGATAGGCATCTACTAATTTCTAATAAAATTTATAAACTTATTACATTACTGGAACGTATAAGTGACTCCAAATAACAAATATACAGTTAATTAACTTCTAAAAATCTGTTCCCTGATTAAATATTTCAGCACTAATTAGCGTTTTGAAAGGCAAAGATGCCAATTTCTATTGTCTGCTTTTTACTACTGCCAGTTAAAGCTTTCTGTGACCTATTCTGTTTTCTGTAAATATATTAAAGAGGACACACTTGCTGGAAAAATATGTAGACCATTGTAAGGTACTTATGTATTGCAAGATGATGTTAATCATGACGCAATTCAGGTTTAGTTAATATTGCACTGCATAAAATATGCACTGTTATTTATATCAGTCAGTGTAAAGAGTTATGTAGACGAAAATCCTTTGTTTAAACATTCTGGCAACACTATAAGAGGTACCTTAGATAAAAGACATGAATCAGCAAAGACAAACGCTAGACGCCAATGTGTTGAGAGGTAACAGTCGACAGGAAATCTAAATTTTTACGCTTTTATCACTAATATTAATTCAGATGCATATTATTTAAATTGCAGTAATTTATTTTATTTTATTAGGAGAAACAAACTGTCAATATTTCACACTTAACCAAATATTTTATTGTTTATTCAAATATTCTGAAAATCCGGTAAACGGCATCATACATCATACGGCTATTCATCATACATAAACCTCTTAATTACTAAAACGTATAAACTACCAGCTTTAGTAAATTATGTTGAACGTGAACCTTGGTTATTAACCTATTTACCAGAATCATGCAATAACGGTTAATTCCGTTAAGTTTGTATGACTAAACTAATAACGTGAGGTGATAGAAGTTTGATATTATGACTTCATTGAAACCTATAATTAGAAGTGATTTATCTATTACAAAAGAATTGGCTACATTTTCTTGGCTTAATAATGTATGTGTACTTCAATAGTGAATTAATTTTTTCATTTGTAATTTTTTTCTATCAAGATGTGTTGAAATTAAATTACAGTGTGTTTTTATTACAGTTATCTTGTAAGTGCATTGAAGCTTTAAAGAGTAGAGCATAATTATAACTTAATAATAAAGTGCATCTTCACCTTAATTAATTACTCATCTTTATATATTATCTTTGTCAATCAAACATTTCCCAATTATTCTTGAAGTAATAAGTCGAGTTATTGTTGTTACAGAAACAGGTGGTAACATAAAAATAGGAGGAACTAATATCCAAAACGTCACATATACGTGAAATGACACTTAACAGGGAATAAACATATTAATGATACATTTAAATGAATTAAGATAAAAATGGTAGTTTGTAAATAGTAAGCAAAAGTAGGCATCCTTAACAGTTCATTACAGATAATGTTTACAGATATGTGTGGTGTTTTTTCAATACTTGAACAATTCACTTTTATATCATGATCATTTTACTCATCTATAATAACGAATGATTCGTTCAGTGAGCTTGACACTACTAAAAGTAAAGGTACTGAGAGCGCATTGAACAATGAATAGAAACATAAGTAGTGAAGAGATATTTCTTTCCAATCAGTATTTTATAGAAGCTGTATACCAATATATATTTGTTTTACAAGTATAACACACATTGCTAATCAAATAGTGGTATATTAGATATTGATGCAACGAATTAAAACTTTAGAATGAATGAGGCAATTATTCTATTTCAAAGTATGAATTAACAAGTCGATGGATGGTCACATGATAGGTTGCCTGGAATCTACTTAGAGAAATGTTCTAGTTTAATTTTAATGATTGTACCAGTTACGGATACTTTAAGAGAATGTTATCATTATGCAAATACAAAAAAGGCAAAACAAATTTTCAAACTTATGAAAAGAAAGACAAAACTAGTTATTTATGGCAATAACATCAATAAAATAACAATAATAATAATGATATACATTGTCAATAGTTACTAGTTATGATGGCCAAGGCAGGAAAAGAGACTCTACAAATTGCGTATTAACTCGGATGCCATAGGCTTTTACAGTAAGTAAGGGATATATGCATAAACCTTACGACGTATCTAGTTGAATCTAGTGAATTAACCAAATATATTTTTTAACCACTCTGTTTGTATTAATTGAGCATAAAAGCATAAGACTCTGTAATGATCATAACTGTCTTTTCTTCACTAAGCTGTATGAAGTAATAAAATTCTCTGACGAACTTGCCTTATCATCAGTGTAATATAATTAGCTCCACAAATAGACTTTATGTAATTACTAAACATGGATGAAACGAATTATGTCTTACTAAAACTGTTACTGTATAATATTTGTAAGTAGTACTCTGCATGTCCCACTCCTACTGCAACTTAATGCCTTTTTGCGGTCTACCAAGTAAAGACAAAGTACTACTCAGCGTAAGTTGGAATGTAATGGAAGCATATAAAGTTTTACTACGCAGGAAAGACAAATAACTGGTAATAATAATGCAGTATCATTTATAAAGATGTTAACTTTCTGGGTCTATTGTAAATTGTTTGAATATTGCATTATGTCAATTCATTTCCCCATCATCATTGTATATAATGCACTAGCACACAACAAGATATCATAAATATCGTTCGTTAGTTTACTAACAGACTACTATCATACTAGGGTGGTTTATATGGTGATCAAAAATAAATGTAAGTGATAAATATTTTTTTACAAGTTTATTCCGATTCTAAATGTGTTTATTTTATACTGACTTATATACACTGAAACAGATTGATGAAAATTAACTGTTGAATATTCACAAATATGAAATACATTCTTTTATGAACAACATATACAATAGAACAACTGAGTACGTCAATGATTATCTGAGCTTTGCAGACACCCAGTTAGAGTTAGAAGAAGTAGATAATACACTGGATGTACACTTCGAGTATGAACAACTACGTGTGGCTTTATCCTGTTGATTAATCCTAGACAGAACTTAATGTGAGTTCTGAAGTTCAACTACATTCACAATCATAATACTATCCAACTACAAAATTCATAGTAAACTGGTTGCTTGATAGAATTGTGATTGTAAAAGTAGTTATGTACTTATAAAAGTAATATCAATCACATTTTTGTTTTGAGTATTTATGCCCTGAAAAACGAATAAAAAAATCTTATTAAGGAAAGAAAGTGTTAGTTGACTTATTGATAACAAAATAAAACATCCAGTTAGTTACGTCACTGTTTGATGAAAAACCAAAATATGATGTTTTGCAACAATAAGTAAATACAACGATGTGGATGAATTAGATTATGTCTATTCCTTTATTAAATTTTAAACCATTAATGCTTAACTAAGAGTTTTATGACAGCATATATCTCACTTTGTCTAACATTCTAACTACATTGTTCATCATGGTGCATTAAAATTAATACGCTATGACTGTATAGTCTTCTTATTCAAGAGATGCATTAAAATAAATGTTACTAATTTGTAAGTTTCAATGCAAAGTAAATCGTTTGGTACAGTACAAGTTAAAACAAAGTTTGTCCATTCAAAACATGGACAACATTCTTTAATCTATAATTTAAAATAAGACAATTACAAGACCTTAGTACATATCGCTTGGTGCATAGTATGTAAAAATTAGTATTAATCAGTGAACCTTCAATAAATCAATTTAGAAAATTAATTTTCAATGGTGTGTTAATGATTGTAAACAACAGATCAGTGTAGCTGAGAGCCTCGAAAATGATATAAAACTGTATGTTTATATAAAATATGATATAAATGCGCACTGTTTTGAGTTGTATTTGATTGGTGGCATAATATAGTAGTCTACTATGTAAAAGCTTCTCATGGTTTTAAGGAGCTCTAGGAGTGAAATAATTTTATGACTCTATTCTTTTCAGAATGAGTCTTCTTGAAAATATTACCATGCATCAGACGTACAGTCTTTCTCGTCACACCAGATATCTCAGTATAAATATTAGCCTACTTACTTTATTTCCAAAGCAACTCAAAAATATATTAACAGCTAAAACTGCAATCTAAATACAACCCTTTTTAATCTAAGTTTGTCATTTATTCTATTTAACTGACTTACATTTATGGTATCCAAGAAAAAAATATAGGAAATCATAAACACAAGACGAAACTTGTATACGATATTAAACATTTTATCTAATCACTTCCCCACCATTAGTTTTAAAAGTGGTATCTAAGCGCCTAATATGTAAGTTATTTGTGAATTGTCAAGTTTGTGGATGTAAATGAAAGAATAGCCCTGCTAAAAAACGAGGTGTAAAATCTAAGTTGATTTCAATTTTAAGTAAATATCCTCAAGTGCATAATCATCTACAGTGATAAAAACATTATAGTACAAATAATAGTAGCATAATGTTAATTGATATTAAAAGAAATCGCCTCTGTTTCCTAGAAGTACATATTATGCTTAAAATCAAAAAAATTCCAATTGTTTACCTTGTAGTCTGGTCTGAGCTTGTTCAAGTTAAATTAATCAAAATCAAAATGATGAAAGTTATATATAAAGTCATAAAATCCTGAAGACTGATGTGAAACGTAGGGATCTTCAAAGTTTTAATCACTGTAATTAATTCAAATATAATATATCCTACATCAGTATTCTACTTACTCGGCGACTAATTTCTATCAACGTGTTCAATCATTTAGTAACAAACTTTCATATAAATACCTTTCTTTTATACCTCACTTTTGCGTTGCTCATGTATTTTGTTCTCTACTAATTGATCTGAGTGTAGTGAATAGTGACTACTTCTTTTCTAATTTTTTCATATTATGTAACAATTTTGAACGTATTAGTTTCAGGATGGTTCCCAATTTAATTTTCTACAACTTGTATTAATGTAATGAATAAATCCACAATTGGCTATGTATTGTGAATGTGAAACTATTAAAGTTATGCCCTAAACTGACATGACTGAATCACGTTTTGTTAGGTAAATTCAGCACAGTACAGTATCAAAAGGTTATGATTTAATTTATAAATTAATATATCACAAATTAATAGATGTGGGAATTCTACTATTGGATGCCCATTCAGTGGTTCAGAGGATTAAAAGTTCACCAACCTAAAGTCCTTGGGGGTAGAATTTGGAGTGCGCAACGCTGATTAGTTCTACACTCGAATCAATCAGTTGTTCACTGCTCCTTAGTTTTCAAATGTACCCTACCAACATCTCTGACATATTCAATCAATTTAATTGTTAATTAGTTAAACTAGATTCATTTAAAAATTTTGAATTTCCTGCTTGACTTCCCTATTTTTTTGTTTTCTCAATACATTCCCTTATCTAAGATAATAAATCGTTGCAACAATATCTATTTCAATTTTATGCTTATCATTCCAATAAATTTGTTTTCAAGTAATTTGTTTTAATATAATTAATAGAGAGAGTCTTTGCACAGATGTTCAATTGCATTTACATTGAACAATGAAAATAAATAAATAACTACAGTTATAATTAAGAACAATTTTTTCTTTCATTTCTAAGTATAACACTAATCATTAATAATGTAAACAAAACAATATGATCAATTGATTTAACGAATAAGCATATTTAGATCATTTGATCTACTATTTTATTAACTAATATTCAATAAATATTCCATTAGATACATTCATTGATATGCTTATCAACAATCTTCTGTGATATTATTATTTTAATACAAGAAACTGTTTATTAAAAAAACAAAGACGTTTGAATGTAGAATATTCTTTTCGATAAGTGCTCATCAGATTCTACATTTTTTAGTTCAAAATTGTTGGTGACAAAAATAGCTAGTTCTGAGGCAGATATAACATTATTTAGATATCAAGGATAATTTGGAAATAAATTTTATCTCTTCAGATTATTTGTAAAATATGAATGTTAATGTTGAAATAGTCATCATCATCATGTAACTTTTAAAACGTAAACGATAATTGGAATAAACAACAGGAGTATTAATCAAAGATATATAGGTATCTCTGTATATGGGTGACATAGGAGATGGAGTGGTGGCAAAATACGATTAGACTAAGGTTAATGCTACATTTTAAGTAACCGAATAGGTAAGAGATTACAAAATGGAGTGAGTGATAATTAAAGTTCGTCAAATAGTAACAATAACAATAATTGAAAGAATTATAATCAGTTCATTTGTTCAGTTTTAAAATGTTGTAAAGTCAATAAAATTAGGAAAGAGGATTGAGTGATATTTAAATGCATTCTGTGTACCTTGATTAATAATAATAATAATAATAAATATGCATATTTGTGAACAAAGAGAGTATTTGAATAGGGTAGGCTTAAATTATAGAAATGCACAAATTGACGGAAAGATAATTATGCATTATTCAAATGAAATAGTCGTATGTTTAAGGTGGAGATTGGTTTAATGGACCTTGCATCGCCCATGGCAGGAGAAGGGGTTGAACGTACTTCTTCTGTATGCATAGTTCTGACCTCTTGACCCGTATAGCTATCGCTTCTGCTATTTTAAGGACTTTGATTCTAAACATGGGAATTTTTAAAAATTATTTATTTCCGAAGTTGAATAGCTTAACTTGATTGTGTAATGACAATCTTCTGTAAAAGCTAAATCAGAATTATTCAGAATGGTCAGGTAAATGGTTACGAATCAGTTATTTTCACTACTACTGACTAATAGTATGATTAGTATATTTACTTTAATGTTGAACTAACTAGTGACCATTATCGAATTTGTTTATTCTGATCGATTCTATTAAGTATGTTGTATTGTGATTAAAAAGTCTAGGTTGTTTAGCATCATTGACAACCTCCAACCACCTAACATGAAAATACAGTTTACACTGAGAATTGTAATCCGATTGCAAGTTGTTTAATGTGATTATATTTTCACTCAGTACTAAGTAAACATAGTAATGTTTTCTACTGAGCACATCTATAGATATACAAATGCACAAATCTATGATATCATTGAAAAGGGATCTATGGTTTGAATAAATTTGTTTTATAACCTAATAGATACATTTAAATTAAAATCCAGAAATACATGTATGTCTTAAAACTTTCATAAAAATAACAGTTATTATTAAGCATAAAACACGGAATGTCTTGAAAAACTCACCTTCTACGATAATTTGAATGTTACGTAAAAATGAAACATCATACTAACAAATATGTTATTAATTTAAGGTAATAAATACAGATTGAGTGAATTAGACATTTTTTAAATTTAATAAATTAAACATACACAATTTACACAAATTTCATTTATATTACACATGAGTTGAGTCTAAAAGTAAGATGTGGATGAGGTGACATTGTGGAGAATGATATTTAATTTTATTGTTTCTATTTATTACAGCTGTGTTGTCTTAGTTTGTTAATCCTCAGCAGTGGGCATTACACCAGGGAATGTAATACAAAACCTTCAAATTACTCTAAACAGTTAACATCACTAGGCCGGCTGGAGTTCGGTGATTGAGTTTACATTTTAATTAGTTTGTGATGTAGCTACATGATATACATCGTTACTGGTAAAAATGATGTCACTCTCGACATTTGTAAACTCCATTCCCTCCCCCCTCATTTACAACTTTTCGCCAGAATTTAAGAAACATCTTTAGGTTAGCCACAGGTCTATGACCAATTAAAACAGCGAAATTAAATTAAAAGTTAATCTCCATAAAATCCCTTTAAAACAACAATAATCAAAATTGCATTAATTCAGTAGTTAATCTATGCAGCACAAATTGCAAATACAGCATAACATTAGCATTATGCAACTTTTGAATACTTATAGAAATCAGTTTATGCTTCTGGAATATAAATAAGAAAATAAACTGAACATGATATTTACATTCTAGAAGTTCTACCATATGTTAATGAAATTTTAAAATCTACAAAATGAAATGAAATGTCAAGATAATTATCGTATTATCATAGATATTACTCTGATATCATCCCACTGATATAAAAAAAATTGACAATTATATTCACATTCTTTCTCGTGAACATAATAAATCAACGTTTGAATGAATTCGTATAATACTTTAATGCAAAATGAATTTTAATATATGTTCATTCTTCCCATAGAAACAAACGTTTACCTTTTGCTACCTGAATTACTACGATACAAATAAGTGTGCATACAATAATTATAAACAACAATTACTCTTAGAGTAACAAATTGAATGTATTCTATAATTAATTAAGGTGATTTGATGACTAACAGCAAATGCGTGTTATTCATACAATACTGAATGATCTTTCTCAGATACAGTCAATTAGAAAGAAGTGTATTCATTCTTTACTGTCTTCCTGATCTTAAACCCTATTATTCATAATCACGTTTACTTCATTTCTTTTTGTTATAATTCATTGTGGTGTTAATCTTGGCGATTTGATCCTGCCTTGCAACCCTATCGTATAGGCGCAAGTAATAGTTTTTATGATGTCTTTGACTAGCTCATATAACAGCTGTACTTAAGAAGTACAGATGTATCTTCTGAATAAACTAATTTTATCAAATGTAAAATCTTAAGATAGTTTTAAACAAACTGTTTGTAATTCAATTATTCTTATTACATGTTAATTCGCTTTAAAAGAATTTACATATTTACCGAATTTCATTCACCATTGAGTAAATGATTATCGAAAAGGTAAGTATTCCAGATGTAGATGTTGGTCTCCATTCTATAGTTTACTTGAACTATGTGTAATATTGTATAGAATACAGTATTCACACACACATATTTTAAAACAATAACAGTTTTTAGAAATATTCCATTCATAAACAGCATAGAGCTTCTTTTGAATTAGTTAGGAGCATGTTTTTTAAAGTATAACGGCTACATTTAAGAAAACCTCAAGTAAGTGATGTGACTAGTCAATGAAGTTCAGCATCAAAGTCTTTTACATACAGTACAATCGGGGAATTCGTACCACTGATATCTGATTATAATCACTATTAGGAGACTTATTTCGAAGTTGTCCAACAACTAAAGAATGATCATTATATTTCACAAGCATTTTGTAAACCGATAATCAGGATGAAAATATTTTTTTATGAAAATATTATTCGTTTTAGACAGGCATAAAAAACCATGAGACAATATAAATAGCGATTAAAGTTAGACTGGCTTCAACCCAAGACTCTTGTTTCATCATATATGGGACTAACACTATATCAGTGCAATTCGCACAGGATTCACATGTATTACTTATGACTGATCAATTTCAGTCCATAACATTATCAACGGAAATATTCAAATACTTTAAAATTGACTATGTATAGTGATTTTACTGTTTACTTTGGAAAGAATTATTGAAATATCAATAATATGGACAGTTTTTTACTGAAGATTCACAACCTTATTGATTGTAATGTTTACCTAATTACATCAAAGTACATTTCATTTTGTTTATTTTCTTTAAAATGTCTCTCCAATTTTTCTTATATAAGAAAATGATTAATGATATGATCTATGATTCTGTCTGGAATTATCAATGAGACAATAAATTATTTTTAGAACCTAATAATAAATGAGAAAACAGAATTCCAGGTAAATCTATTAACAAAACTGTTGATTAAAGTATTAGATGCACTTCTGTTCTCATATACTTTGATGAAGTAAACTTTTAGTTCTAACAATCTAAGCCTGGTTTTCTTTATTCTGTAGATTTATATGCAAAAACTATCAGTAACTAAACCGTGTAAAGTTTATATTCTCAAATCTTACTATGAAAAAGTGGGATATTTGTGGAGGTATATTATACTATTTTACGCTGTATGATTCAAAACAGTCTGATTTTCAAGTTACATTCATTAAAAGAGTAGAAAGGATAATCCAAAGTTCTATATAATCTGTAGCTTTATATCAATCTGCAGTATGTAATAATTAAGTTACGAGCCAACAGTAAATTATTTATAATTAGGTGTTGTGGAAATTGTTGAATGTCAATTTTGATATCACTAAATTGGTTTGATCATTTGGAAGCACTGTACGGCTGTTTCCTTATATTATGGGACTCCTCAGTTTATGATATGGCATTTAAATATTTGTTATAAAACTACGTGGGAGAACAATAGTTAATACTGAGTGTGTCGACAATACTAATCTTTGCTGGTGAGCTTAAGAGACTGCAAGTGACTTGGAAATCCCTACATTCATTCTAGAAATTTTAGTTTTGCTGTGATTTCCAATAGCTACAGACATTTTTAACAATTTAATCCCGTCAGCAAACGTTGTCCAGAAACAGCATGCGAATTTACCTTATCTAATTTAAATTGAAGTGGTTTGGTGGACACTTGTATTAAGTATCACTAATGACAATGGATCGTCATCTCGTTATATCACAAATTATTAAAACTGGGAATTCTACATTTGGACGCCTGTCCAGTGGTACAGTATTTTAAGTGTTCGTTTGCTTAAAGGCTCTGGGATGGATTCCATGGCTAAATCAAGGAGCACACTGTTGAAGAGATGAGTACTAGAACGTAAAAGTTGTCCAGTACCATCTAGTTTTTAATGGTACCTAACCAAAATCATTCTGTGACGAATTCAATCAACCAAATCTTTCTTTCTTATTTAACTGATTTCAGTGTATTTGTCAACGTTAGTCAAATCCCACATAACTTCATTTCAGCTATCGATTGTTACAAGAGTAATCAAATCACTACAGAAAAAGTTATGAAATGCCTAAAATTCGTTAAGTTTTATTTTAATGAGATAAAATTTGGTAGTTTCACAGCATGAAACATTTCTTTTGATTATACTCCACTGGACTTTTATACGTATCATGGAATGAAAAATAACACAAACTACATTACTTCAATCATTAACCTTTTCTTATTTCTACGTACAAATTTCATCTTAGGCCCCATTAATTATCAGTTATCCAACCGAATAACAATGTATTCCAATCATTGCATAACATAAACTTATCTTATTAACTAAAAAAATTGAGAACATGCTACATTTTATCCAATACATAATATACAATGTTAATTACATACTTTTACAAGTAAATAAATTTTTATTTTTATTTTTTTATTGTTATTACTTGTTAGACATTAAATTTTCAACTGTTTACAAATGATTATGCTGGCTATTTCATGTGTTAGCTTCTTTTCATTTTGCCTTTATTTTTTTCATCTTCTTCATTTTTGAAATGTTAACAAACTAGCTTTTGGATAAATTAAAATTTGTCCATAATTAAAAGAAGATAAATTATTAAAAGAAAATTTTCAAAATGAGAAGGAAACAAATACCAACATCATTTTAATTGTCTTTTCTTTTCTGTGTTGTTTTTTTTTCTTTTCAACGATAATAAATAGATAAATAAATGAAGTTATTTTTTTATGTTAATATTGCTGTGCTGTTTTTTTTCCAACTTTCACGAAGAAAATTATCGCTAATGATTGTTGTTGGTTTTTTGTCGTCATAAACATACAAACATAGAATGAATGTAATAATTTGATCGCATTGATTTCTCATTATTAAATAGAAACTAGGAAAAATTTTCATAAAATGAATTGGAACTTTGAAAATAAAATTTAATGTGTATTTTTACGTTGTTAAGTGAATAGGCAGCATTCAGCTAGTCTTACTCACAAGTAGTACATATTGTCGATGTTACGTATATAGCACAAAATGTATCTATTGTTTTCGACTAAATATTATGTTAGAAAAAATTCGAATTTATTTATAACTAATCAGTTAATGCTTGTTACCCCTTGTGACGTATATTCCGTCTACCAGCATTCTTCTTACCACTTTTATACAAGTGTTTATCATGGTTTTTGTGTCTGTCTCCAATTCTTGGCCCAATGTGTTATTTAGTCTTTCAATTTTTCTTTTACCGTATGATCTACCTGATTTCATCATCGGGTGGAATATAGTTAGTTTGTTATCTGCCCCAGTAAATTACTGCTGATTATGTCAATCTAACTATAATGAACCTAGAAAAAACATTTAATTACTAGTGAGATATATATGCATTTATGTAAAATAAGAGATATAGTTAGTTTTTATTTAAAATATTAAATGAGCAGTCATGAAAAATACCGGAAAAATAATGTAGTTTACATTTTACTAAATCAAACACAGCATTACAACTTGCATGAGCATCCACAATTTCAAGCTATCTGAAAGTGAATCTGTTCAGATCTAGACGATCAATGTAAAAAGCATAATGTAAATAAATAAATATAGCCATATACAGAAGAGACATGGAAATTGTACCATTGTGCGCTAGTTAACTCAATGTTACAGGTGGTTAAGTGTTTGCCAACCTCAAGGCCCTGGGTTAGATTCTCTGATGGAAGTGAGTGTACACGATTCTGGGGCGTTCAGTACTGGGACGAAATAGTTTTTAGCGGTATTTAGCCGACATCAGTTTATGACGAATACAAACAACTAAATAAGTATTAACCAAATTAGTTTCTCTACATCACTTACTAATATCAAAACCGTATATCGTCGATATATGGTTACAACTTTCAATACCGAATCATTAGTTTATCAAATGCACCTTAAACATGAGATTTATTAACACTTGATTAGCACATTATTTCATGGTTAAGGTAAACCTAGTAATTCAACACAACGACTGCTGTGACATAATTTATCTAGTTACAAACAGTGTCATTTGATCTTCATTTAGAATTTTCTAACAACTGTTACAAAGTTGAAATTTAGTGTACTAAACTTCACAATTAACAGCAACTATTTTCTTGTAAATTTTCATTCACATGTAAGTATACAACTTGATGTAATTATGTTTTATAGACGCAAGGAATCCAGACTTATTTTTTGGTATACTAAATATAATGTAAAGTTTGAAAATGGCAGCTTGTTTATTAGAAATACAAAAATAGTTTTCACATATCTGGTAAATCTATGTGGTACATTATTATTGCTAACTTACTACTGAATCAGTATTGACATAGATACTTGGATTCATGTGCATTTACGTAACACATTTAAAATATGACGAAAAGTTTGTTATGGATTTGAGTTCTCTTTACACATCAAGTTCATTAATAACGTACGAATACAATAAGCAACATACTTTAATGAAATACACTTCATATCTAAAATCCGTAATGTTCTTTTTAATATTTTTCTATTAATATTTCTATTAATATTTTCTATTAATATTTTAGAACCATGTTTTACCACAACCAGCTGCAGATTTTTTTGTAATAGTTGGAGTAATACATTAAGCCGGCGAATACTGCTCTCAGACTGATGTATAGCATGCTTCGCGTTGAGAGGCCTCATAACTTAATTTGAGTCAGTAATAAATACATAAAACTGACCATTCCCCAACCTTCCCAGAATAAAGATAAAATATTAACACCATTTCACTAGATTTATGCACTTATTACAATTATCTACAAAAAAATATGAAATCATTTAGAATTTCATTCATTTATATCGAAAGTAAATTTACATTATGAAATTAAAAAGATGCTTTAAGATTGAGAAGTGAAGAAATGCTTAGCTTGTTCAATGGAATTTGTGTTAAATTGTATTTCGACTAGAAACATCATTAACAAAATTAATAAGCATATAATCACGTGATATGTATCTAATTTTAGTAGTAAATTACAAGTTGAATACATTCATATATCATCTCATTCATGATAATTAATGAAATGGTATAACAGTGGTTTTATTATGGCATGAAAAGTAGAGTATAATTTGTAATTATAAAATATTGTAAATATGCTAACAAATAACAAATAAATGGTGAATTTTATTATTGAAGCTAAATATAATTCTATATTGATATGTAGAAATTAATTGTTGTATCAACTCACCTATTTGGTATATGAATGCATTCCTGTACATGTTGTATATCAATGTTATTTTTCACGATAATGATAAACTATCCGTTCACCGTTAGCAATTAATAAAATTCAGGTAGGTACCATTTTTATATATCCTTTTAGTTATATAGTAATGCATAGTGAACTAGTCCAATGACAATGTAGTTTAGTTTATACTCGAATATACTAAAATGATGTAAGTGGCAGTTAAAGGACTTCGATAAGGAAATCGAGTTATTCAAGTTTCAATAAGGGGGGGGGTTGTAGAGACAGTTAACTGTCACTTTTGATATCACGGATTGATTTGAATCAAACAACCACCGATAACCTGGAAGCACTGGACAGCTGTTTCGTCCTAGCATGGGACTCATCAGTAGTGCGCATCCACGACCCCATCGGGGATCGAACCCAGGGCCCTCTGACTCAGCGGCAAACGCTTTACCATTGAACCACTGAGTCGGCTCCTAACGGTTGATATTTCTAATTCAGTCAACTAGCGATACGTTGCGCGACCTCCTCCATGTCATCGGTGAGTTACTGCCTCACACCCGACACGGTTGAACTCTACCGGTCACGTCTTCACACTAGAACTCCAGTGCTTCCGGGTGATCAATGGTTGTCTGATTTAGATCAATTCGTGATATCAAAATTGACAGTTATTCAAGTTTATTAACAAGTGTCACGGCTCAACTAAACGCTCTTATTACGACAGATAACGAGTACATAGTAAGATTATTTTTTTGAAAATTAGTCGTTTCTCATTTACATTTTGTGAATTTGCGGACAAGTTGGATACATTATGGAACACTAGTATGGATTTCAGTGGAAGTGTTAATAAAATGCCGAACATCGTTGGTTTGTAACTTTATGCAGTAACAAAAGTACACATGTTCATTTAAAGATGTAGGTCAATAAAGTTAACCATTTTATGGGATATAAGAAATTCGAACAATACTATTTTAAATCAAACTAGTTCAGGGTAAAATTGTGTTTCTGGTTGGATTAGATGACTACAAGAACACAACTATCTTTTGAAAACATAATATTCATGCATTTATCATAATAATGTGTTGCTAATTAAGTATTAAATGAAATTATCATTTTTTTTTCATGCTATGATGAGGATTTGTAGCTTAGGTGAATGATTTTATTGATGATGGATATTATGATCATGTCGTTTTATCGACTTACTAGCCGGTATCATTAGTGGACGATTTCGAGTGAAGTTATTTTCTAAAATGTATACATAAGTGACTAACATCCTGACGTGACAACCGCGGGTATGCAAATAATCATTTTGACATTAATCTCTCTGGCTAACCCTTGTTATGATTTGGTTGATAAATTAAACTGAATTCAATGCACCCTAGTGACTATTATTGAACTAAATACCAGGCATTCGGAAATTTCCTTGTTTTGATAGTTTTTCTTTGTCTACTATTCTGATGTTTTAGCGGACGAATTCATGTCAATTTGTAGCCATATGCACAGACATCACGATGTTTAACAGTTAACCATGAATGATTAAATAGAGCAAACAAGCACTCTATCCGATGTGTAGTTTCTAGAAGTAGCTCCAATTTATCATAAAAATTATAAATTCCTTGTCGTCTTTTCTTATTTACCCTTAGTGAACATAACACCGATTTTAAAGTTTTATAAGTTTCCATTGTAAACCTATCCTTATTACCATTTATTAACTGTTTTTGATCTCAGAAGTATTCCTTACGTGGGCGGAAGGATGATTGTTAGTTTTTTGATTTTTCATAAATTTTTTCCGATTGATCCGAAAAACCAATTAACTAAAAGTAAGATCTAGTCTATACGACTTTCAATGAATACTATATTATATACATGCTTGAATAGTTCAAGCATTCAGAGTCTCATGAATATCTTGAGTAACAATGCAAGCATGTTTGGGATGCTCTTCTCCCCTCCCAAACGCAAGATACTACTCCAGGACTGGCCTGCTTCTCCTCCTAAATTAGTTATAGGGAGTGAAGTGATTGAATGCGTTGACCGCTTCACTTATTTCGGAAGTCTCATCACCCCTGGTGGGTCGGTGTCTGACAAAATCTCAGCACGGGTTCAGAAAGCCCGCTTGGCATTTGCCTATTTGCGCCACCTGTGGAGCAGGTGTGATATCAGTGTCTCAACGAAAGGTCGGGTGTACTGGGCAGCAGTCCGCGCCGTTCTAACATATGGCTGCGAAACGTGGGCCATGAAAACTCAGGTATTTGACCATAGGAATCTTCGTAACATCACTCGTATATCATGGAATAGCCAGATTAGTAATAGTGAGATTAGACAAAAGGTTCTTGGGAAACACGGTAAATCAGTCGAAGAGGTCATTAACCTTCATCGACTAAGATGGTTGAGACATGTATTGCGCATGCCCGACTATCGTCTACCTCATCGCGCATTGTTGGCTACTGTTGAAGTAGTATGGAAAAAGGGTAGGGGTGGCCAAACCAAAACATGACATCAGTCCATGAAGTCTATGGCTATTGGTCTAAGCCATGTAGGTAGATGTAGATTACCTGGTCCGCGTGATAGTCGTGATAAATGGTTAGAGACACTAGGCGATATGGCTCAGAATCGGTCGCAGTGGCGCAAGTATATTCACTCTTTACTCTCATCTTCAATTCTATTATTATTTGCTATACACCTTTACTTTAATCTTCCCTATTGTATTCTGTTATTACGTTACTCCTGTAATCTCATAGTGTTAATGTATTAAGGCAACTTGAACCTACGGGCGTATGTGCCCGGTTCTACGTTGCTGATGATAATGATGATGAGTTCAAATTATAAATTGTGTCGCCATTTTTAACTTTTTATAAATTTAAAACTTTATTTAAAAAAGAAAACATTTTAATTTGTTATTTTGTAAATAGATAATGTAAAGATGTTCCAGAAATTTCTTAGGAGAAATTAGTTTACTTTGAATTTGTAGTTGTTGTACTTTTACAAAATTGATAGAATCTAATAAATGAAGCCAGTAAATTTAATCCCTTAATACAAAAACAGGAAATCTATTTTGATTTCAAAAAAAAAAGCAAATTATACAAAACTTTAATGCTTGATTCAATGGAATACAATTCGTCTTCCTTGTATATTTATCAAAGAATTTATTATTTGATGTTATTTTAATGAATTTGTTGGTATTGTTTAAAAGACATTTGTTAATATTTTGTAAATTATGCCTCATAGTAGCATTGAATGACGATTGATTAAAGCAAATAAAGTACTTTATCATTAGAAACAATAGTTGTCTACAACTTTATTACAATAACTGATAAATAAATGTTATTCAATATTGATTACAATTAATATTACTTTTTATTGTATTTGTAACTGTTAAATTACATTAAGTGTATCCTTTGATAGCAATGTAATAAAACAATTAGACATGAATGAATGTAGTCTTTTCTTTTTTAATGCATATAAATGTGTTATCTAATGTGTTATCTGATTCATGATTTATTTTATTGAATTAATTTCATAGGAAATGACATTTAAAATAGTATTAATTTGTTACGTTTACATATTACATCATATATGAATAGTTTCATTTATATGGTTTTCCTTTAGTTTACTATTAGAAAAATTATTTTCACTTTTTATTTTACCTATATTTCTTGTTTAACTTTAAACCTGACTAGAATACTAAGTGATTTCACTTTTATCACATACCTTTATGATGATTTAAAAATATGACGTTTTGTTTATTCGACTAGTTGTTTGTTTTGATGATTAATATACTCTGTAATACATAGAAAGATAAGTGAATTCTGATTAATAGTAAAATGATGGGAAGCGTACACGCCGACTCTTATCAGCGTTACATCATAGTCAGAAAATTATTTATTTGTATAAACAGTTATATATATATATATATATATATATATATATATATATATAGTCATATTTTGGGAGAAGCAAATATACATACCGGTAAACATGAACTAAAAGTACGCATAACTTTAAATATCAGTTAATTTGTCTTATTATCATAGATGACTAAAATTGCTTATTATTAAACAGGTCAGATAAGTTACATGTAATCTAACTCTCTTCCTGTTCTATGATATCAAGTATCTAATAGTATCGAGAAAACGTTTTATGAGCATTGAAGTATTATGTATAGATTTTTTACCTATTGGATTAATCAATACACTTAACTATATCATTTTATCAATTTTATAAAACGATATGTTAAACTTAGTGACTTGAAATGTGGTGATTAGAAAAAGGTATGTATTTTCTAATGATTTTCTACTTGATATTATAGTACCATCGTCACCGCCACTACATAGCAACAATTACATTTCTTTATCTTCACAATAGACTTGAGAATATTGATGAAAATATATTTGAAAAATCCAGGTGTACTTATGTAGACAATGTTTTTATACTTGCAAAGAGTTATTCACATTATTCATGTTCATATATACCCACATTATCAGTCAATCAATATAAATTTGTTGTAATCGAATTTAAGTGATTCATGAAATTAGGTATTAAGTTTAGTCTTTTGTCATCGTCAAATATTAACTTCAGTTAGGTATCAATGAGTCTAAGAGGCACTTGGTAACTGTTTCTTCCGTGTGTAGAATACCTCAGGAGCGCACACTCTCGATCCTATTAAGAAATTTAGCCTAGAGACTTCTAGCTTTACATCAAACGCCCAACCATCTGCACCACTAAGATGGCGTTTGATTGTAGGATTTCCACCGCCACGTGTATGTGATATATCACGACGACTATTGACTGTCATTGGTGATAATTGTCCCAATCCCAACAAGCCTGAATACTATCAGTCAAATTATTTGCAAACATTCTCTGATGCATCAGGTGTTTTAACTAAAACATCGATGTTTTTCATATGTTTAATGCTCTATAATCTGAAAATTTACTGATTTCGTCGTAAACATAGGTAAAATAATAAATTATACATCAAATGATAGAGTGATCATAACTAACATCTACTTTGAATATTCCATAAACAAAATTGATTTATAGTTATCTAAATGTAGTAGATTTAATAAATGAAAATGTTGTCTGAAAGATGATTATATGTAACTTACATGCTTTGCTAAAGTTATTTGCATCAAATGAATAATTGTGTTAGTGAAGGTTTTTGAAAATTGTTTAATTACACTTTTGAAAATAAATTACAACATAGATCAAAACATTACATTGTTATGTATTGAATAATATGCATTCAGTTCACAATATATCCTTTTAATGTCTTCAGTTTAAGTATATGTCGAGCGAAACATATAATCAATGCAATTCTGATTTATGGGTCAGTAATCCATTATGCACTAACCGTAATACAAGTAATATTGAAGTGTATGCATTTTAAGGAAATATATTTTTCAATGTTTACTCCTGTTTCATTATTAAAAACTGTAATGAACATACGATTTACAAAACTATCAACTTTTATGCTAATCACGTATTATTTCTTATACTTTGCATAGATTTTTTTGGTTCATTCAGGTTACAGCAATGAAGGCAAGCTGTAAATTATATCAACATTTCTGACTATAGTATTTATCTACATGATAACGACAAATTCATGTATAAATTCAGTTAAAATATTATCCAACAGAATCACTATCTTTAAGATACAGACTATTTGGATCAAAGAAAACATAAGTTTTAGGGAATAAAGTAAATCAGTTCCATTTAAAGGATGTTTATGGTTATAGTAAAAAACCCGACCAGGGTGTTGTAATTGAAGGGTTTTGTCGTCATTCTGGACGAGGTTTGCACCGATGACGTCAAAAATGATGATGAAATCTTCTCACTTAAGCTATTCAAGACTAGTAACGCATTGTAACCAAAACCATTACCGCAAGTAACAAATCTCTATCATCTCAAAGGATTCTTGTTATTTACTGGCAACTTAAAACTACAACAAAACAACACGATTATAGAGAGAAGTTTGACGAACGTAATAAGGTTAAGATAAGTATTTAAACCAGAACAGTTAGTCATCAGTTAAATTATTTTTCATAACTGGCTACAGCAAAGGGTATAACAAAATTTTTAGACCACAATCTATGTTCGCTTATTTAAAGCAGATTGTGATGACAATAATGATAGTAACTTGAAACGGCATTAAATTCAGCGCCAGTGTTATTCTTTGTATTATTTTTACTATTCGTGCAAACACAGCGAATTCCAATATAACTCCGTTTTTTTCTTATATAGTTTGTATCATTTCACTTATGACGTGATTTTTGAACTAAACATTTGATTTTACTATAATTCTTTTTAATTCAACCTAGGTAGGTATGAAGTTTAGTGGTTAGTGATTGTCACAGATTAATATTTGTTGGGTAACAGTAAAAATTACGTAGCATTGGACAGCTCTTTCTTACTAATATGAGACTTCTCATTAATGCCCACCCTCAATTTCGTGGAAAAGTCTAGCATCCACCGTTAAACCTGGAAACTATGAGTTCGATTCCTTTGCAGAGTTGGAGGTGCACACTTTTGAGGAGTCCGGTTCTAGAACGAGACAACTGTCCAATGCTCTTTAGCCTTCATTGGTACCCGACCAACATCAATCTATAGTTCTTTCTATTATTAGTATTATTATTAGACTTGTACAAAGTTGACAAATTTGTTTATCATTCATTCCACTTACCACATTGCTGCTTAAGTGGTCAAACAGCAGATCCGATTGTAATTTTGTCTCCTAATTAATCTATAGTACCTAAATATTTTTGATTAATAATTTTATTGCTTAATTTATAGTATAAACTCATACAAGTTAAGCATCATATGATTAAGTATTGCTATTATTCCAACATTACTAAGCTTATTAGCCTCAAAAGTGTCTATTGTTTGTTATGTAATGATTAGTTTTGAACTCATAATTGCATCAATCACCTATCACCTCAATAATAATAGAAAATGTATAATTAGTACTATGAATAGATAATACACAAAACAATTTGCTTAAAACGGATAAATTTAGAGATAAAGTTCAAAGTATAATATCTAGTGTAAATGGAATTTCAGCCTGTTTTGGTTATAACAAATGTTATAATTTAATATTGCTAAACATTTAATACATTTGTAATTACAAATCATTATCAACTGATTTTCTGCTTCACAGATATTACTGATTATTTTCTATTGGTTTCTGTGTTATTATTATAACCAACTAATAGGAACAGCATAACAACAAACTTTCGAGGTTCATTATTTTGATACATAATGAAGAACAGTTATTTTATGAAAGAAAGTTTATAATAAGTAGATATTCCCAAACAAAAACTTAGGTATATACTAGAAGATAGATATGCATATGACCAGATTGTTAGAAATGCATAACTGAAACACATTACATTATTCAGTTAAATTCGGTCTTATGATTATATTGGCAAAGTTTACAAAAGTGATTAACTATTTTAAATTTTTGATATATTTCATTTCGACAGCTTTGAATGAACAGATGATTATTTGGTGTAGTTACCTATTATTATAAATTGCTACTCTTACAAAATATTAAATGTTCAGTCGAAATATATCCAACTTCTAATATGTTCATGAATTGTTTAATGTGTACGATTGTACCATCTTAAAGAAATAAGGCATAAGTAACCGTCAATAACTGCCATGGCCGACGTAAGATCCATTAAATCATTCTCTAATCTAATCACACGACGATTTACATTTAGTAATGCATGTCTTTCCCTCTTCATATGTGTATTTGAATAATTTAGGTCTACCCTGTCCAAATACTACTCTCTTTGTTCACATATATGCATATTTATAATAATAATAATAATCATTATTATTATTATTAACGTTATTATTGTTATTCATGAAGGTACACAGAATGAATTTAAATATCACTCAATCTTATTTCCTAATTTTATTGACTTTACAACATTTTAAGACCGATCAAACCAACTGATTATAGTATTATAGAATTTGGATTGTGACTGGCAAGTGGAATCCAGGACGCGCGTTTCGTCCTATTTGGGACTCATCGGATGGATGTACCTGATTATAGTTTTTTTTCTATTATTGTTATTGTTACTATTTGACGAATTTTGATCACCACTCACTCCATTTTGTAATCTCCTACCTATTCGGTTGCATTTTAAATAGCATTCAGCCTTTGTCTAATCGTATTTTGTCACCATCCCATCTCCTATGTCACCCATATACAGAGACACCTATATATCTATTGGATTAATAAGCTTATTGTTCATTTCAATTGTCGTTTACGTTTCACGGGTTACATGATGATGATGACTATTTCAACATTAACATTCGTATTTTACAAATAATCTGAAGAGACAAAATTAATATTCAAATTATCCTTGATATCTAAATGATGTTATATCCGCCTCAGAACTGGCTATTTTTGTCACTGATAATTTTGAACTAATAAATGTAGAATCTGATGAGTATTTATCGAAAAGAATATTCTACATTCAAACGTCTTTGTTTTTAACTAAAATTTTGTCTGTCTTCTATAAAACGTTGTATCAGTTACATTCCTATTGATGTAAAGTTTCAATGAGTAAAATTATCTAATATACACATAGTCTTTCTAGTGTAATCTTCTGTTTTAAACAAATCATTCAAGATTATGCACTTTTATTGTAACTATCAGAGTTTCTTTTTTTCAATTCAAATTTTAAATGCATAAAAATGAAACAGTTGTTATGATGTCATTTGACAAAATTGGTTATTTCAATAAGAATGAAAATATAGTAAGCTTAGTGAATACACGGAATTAAATAAAACATTGGAGACTTGAATGTAATAATGAAGCACATGTGATTATTTACAAGGAATCCTTACAGTTAGGACACCAAATTCACAATAGATACCCTAAACGACTATTAATAGAGAAATATATTCAATGAGGTTTATGTCACACTGTATTATATATATATATGTATGCAACTGTTCTGTTATACTACGAGTGATTTGTAATGATTACTTGATGTGAGACTATCATATACAAAATTCTATAATTATTTTTACTACGTAATAAACAAACATAGAGATGAAGTCACTTATCTATATTAGTTGGGATATTTTCCCCTTTAGATATGGGGGGTTATAAATCCACGGGGCACCCTTAAATACATTGGCTAAAACTCTCTGAGTAATGAAAGAAATACTAAAATTTCCCACTAACCATATTTAATCGACTTTCATTTTCACTCTACTTACATAGACAACCAACGGTATCTATCACGTTTTAAATAGTGATATCTTGATTCGTTTAAAATAAGCCAGTCAAAGTTAAGTAAAAACGTAACTGAATATCATTATTTAAAATTTAGTTTTATTATAAAAGTAACTAAGTGGATTTTGCATCATTTGTTGAGTGAATGTAAACCGGTGTTATGTTACTCGAAAACTTATGTTATTGCGCTACAATGTGGTTACTAAGCGAAGCTATGTAATCCTTAAATACTTCTAAATTTAAGCGTTTTTGTAGAAAGCGTCGAATTACTTATCTATCTTAATTGGCACATCCTTACAATTATTCACCGATCCTGAGGAAACATTTGCTGTTCATGAAATTTGTAGTAGAGTCCAGATCTTCATCGGGATCGTTAGAGCCACCTTAAATAAATCGGCTTATTCATTTATTATTTAAAACATGTTAATTTCCAACTACGATTATTGGATCATTGCAGTAACAAAATACGTTAAATTACCATTTTTGTCAATACAAAAACTAAGTATCATTTATCTAAACTAATTTCAACAAAACTTACAAAAACATTGTAAATCATGGGTGTATGTCACGTTTTGATTATTTCTAAATTTGACCATCAAAAATCTAAGCTTTTAAAGTACAAATATAGTGACTATTATTATCAAATACTGTGGTTGCTTTCCATGGACAAATTTATAGTTTAACTAGTTCAAGAATGAGAAACCCACCAAAATGATTATTTTACTACTTGCAATAAAAAATCTATATAGACATACATTTAATAGCAACTAGTACAATACGAACTATATGTATTATCTTTGAAATTATGATGACCACTTGAATCTTTCGTCTGTATTAGAGGGGGATTATAACTCACCAAAAAATACAATTATGCAGAAAGTTATGAGATGAATTAATACTGACTTTCGTACGTCTGATTTGTAAACTTTTATCACGATTAATTTAATCCAGTTTGATAACTTTAGTAGTAATCAATGTATAGTTGATTGAATTTATCACAGACTGATGTTGGCAGAGTAACATTGAAAATCAGTAAGAGATGGACAGTTGTTTCGTCCTAGTATAGGACCCCTTAGAAATGCACACCCCAGATTTCTCCTCAGGAGCTTCAGGTTGGCGAACATCTAACCCTCTACACCAGTGGGTCACCATCCAATGGTAGAATACCGATTCCCATCAATTCGTGATATAACGCGGCTATCATCCAATGTGATTGGTGATAACTGTATCACTCTCAAAAAGTCTGTGCTCAACCAGTCACGAATTTTCAATAGAGCTTCAGGAACTTCCTCCTCATGCAGCTCATTGGTGACTAACTTCAGGGTTTTTTTAGAAATTACTGTAATTTTGTTGATATATATGAACATAAGTCACGTGCTGTTCATTCGTCTTATACGGTTTTTGTGGATTTTGTCTTTCTTGCTTACGATGGACTTCTTGCTCTAGTCAGCTAGGTTAAAACGTAGTGATTAGCTTAGATTTCTTCCGTGTCTTTATGTTCCAGGGCTTTATTCTCGTCCACTCGTATCAAGTTAACATCATCATTACAGGAAACCTATCAATCTGCCTCAGATGACACTTTGTTTCTAATGATTACATTGAATTTGGTAGGGTGGGAGGGGATTAGAGTAAACATATTTCATCTATCGTTGTCAGTCCCACTGAATCAATAAATACAAATTGTTATGACGCGAATGAAAAGGAGGAGGAGGGTGATGATGAAGTTGGTTGGTTGATGCGTACACCAATACGATGTGTGCCTAGTTAGGAATATGCGATTGACCTAAGACCATTCACCCCTCTTAGGCCAACAATAGGACAACCACAAGTGAGAGAACCGAGAACTGAGGACCGGAGAACAACGTATTATATTTTAATCATGCATTTATATATACATAAAATCAGACCACACTGTGAACCAATCAAGAATTTAATATTTGTACAGAACAAAAGAAATAGTGGTAGTGAATGGGGAGAACTTGTACACAATTAGGTAGACGTAGTTCGTAATAATAAACAATACACAAAGAATCAATACACTAAGCGCGAGAACCGGGCAAGGGGAACGTAACAGTCATAGAAATAAAATGTTAACACTGTCCGCAGTTATAATAAATGAAATGATGTTCTAAAACACAGTTCCCGAAGATAGCCGATCTTCATTAGGTGCCCGGCATATCACAAATTCATTCCTTTATTATTTATTAATTTGGATGATTGACTTCTACCAAAAGGAGAAATAAATAAGAACATGAAACGTAGCCAAAAATAACCCTTGGATGACTAATATGATTTAATTAATGTATTCATAATCTAAAATTTAAACCACACAACGGATTTCTATGGGAATTTCAAGAATATTTTTTGAGATTAGCTTGTTGCGAAACGTTTATTACATAGTTGAAAGAAAATGATTTCATTCTCATGCATCAACTGAACTTTCAGATGTTTACATTAACCTATGAAATGCAATTTTTGAAAAAATATTTCATATAGAGTTGATAAGGATGACGCCGGAACTCGATGATAAAATTGAAAACGTAGTTTAAAATTCGAATAAAATCAAATAATTCAATAGATATGTATTTGTGGGAAAGGGTGTCTATGTGAAAATGCATAAATATATCATTCATGCTTTCATTTTTATTCCAATGATATAAATTTATGATCTACAGACTCATATCGAATGTAATATTAACATGGTCAGTTATGACCATTTTATCTTATATAAGTTAAGTTTATTAACAACTTGTATTATTGAATGATTTTCTAAATCAAAGCCCACATTTTAACAAAAGTTTCGACATTCAAAGACAAAAAATATTAAAACACATAACACTTTATTTGTTAGTAACGATTAAAGGCAATAAGGCAAAAGTTTTACAAGTACGTAATCATGAAAAAAAGGACAAAATTTGTTCTCATAATACCGGCTAGAAATCTGCTTTAAAGTGTCCTTTTAAATTGAAGTTATACAGTAATACGGTAAAACTGCAGACATATCACCTACTAGATAAATAAGATTACAACATGGTTACAATATGTTTATTGTGTGATTGATTGGCAACGTGACTTATCGTATTTACGTAGTAGGAAATTCATCCATTGTACAGATCCATGATAGATTCAGTTCACAGAAAATATGTAGTGTTCACTATAAACAAGACTTTTATCATATGTTTGATTCTAATACTTCAAACATTAAAATAATGTTGATTTCAAATAACATTTTTATGTGATTACTGTAATGATTTCCTAACAGAGCATTTATCTACTAGCATGGCCACCTAAACAAACGTCATTGAAATTATATTTCCATAACTTAAATGTGTCATTTAGTTGTAGTAGATGTTCTATAGAAACTCAATATATCATCACTTTAGCCTAGACCCTGAACAACTAAATTACTCTAGAAAATATTACTTTTATCAGTTAACCACAAGTTTTTAGTGGTTCATTTCACTACCAATCAGATAGAATAACTATGGCAGTTATGTGATGCTCAACCTGATGTAATAAATCGGCCTAGGCTATATAACTACTGAAAACCAAGAGGCACTGTACTATTGCTTCGTTCTAGCATCAAACGTCTAATAGATGCTTATCACTGTTTCCACTGAAAGTGCAGAACAGAATCCAGTTTGAATAGAACGTGACATATATAACCAATAATAAAAAAACTAAGGCATATCTACAAATGCATTTTTATCTAATCTACTGAACTGTGGATTTATAATGATAAAGCACGACCAACTATATATTTGATGATAACAATCCAGCGTAAATAATGGTTAATTTGTTTTTCTTATTGTTTATAGATCAAATTACAAATATCCATTTTAGCAATGAAATCTCACTTGAAACTTAACATGAGAATGTTGAACATCAAAAACAAGTACTCAGTAATAATGTGCATAAACAATTACTCATTTTAAAAACATATACATACATTGCAATCTAATTTACAAATAATCTATTTAGTATTTTGTATTTGTCAGTGACTAATCTAGTCAGGGTGTACCGGAGGAATCTAGAGGATGCACTGCTGAGGATTACTATGTTAGGATGACGCAGCTATTCAGTCCTCCCTGATTTTCAATGAAACCTAACCAGCATTAAGCTGAAAAGAACACAAACAACTGAACGCAGTATCTCTCTCCACAAATCCATCATAATGTGTATTTACTTGTTTTACACTTTTGCAGTTATTAATTAATTAATAAGCTACTACAGACTTTATACCTCACAAATATAGCGGGATAACGTAAGTAACTTAATTGGTCACATGAAGTTTAATACCTTAGGTATAGCCGATTCTAAATTCAGAGTCTACTTCATGTTGAAGCAGAAATTAGTTAGATAGTAAGGCGTAATAAATTAGTCGTAAAAGAACAATCATCTATTTAACCAGTTTGAAAGTGTATTTAATGAAATATACATCCATAATGAAAAGTTAATAACAGTTGGTAATTTCATCTTGACGCTGCCCAACTATTTGAATTGTTAGTTTTGACACTCAGTTATTGCTGAAATTCCATATGTTCTCTTGTCGAATTTTCCCAGTGCGAGAACAATAACCGTTGAACAGGACAAAGTGAATTAATTTCACCTGGTATAATTCTTCTGCATGCTCACAAAACCATACAAATAAGTAAAAAATTTTAAAACTGTAATGTTGAATGCAAAATGCATATAGTCATTTAGTTTTAAAAGTAAATAACATTCATGATGATAAGTTCATTTGAATAAGATAACACAGAGATAGAAGTCATGACGTAATCCAGCAATAAATTCTATGTTAACAGTAAGCAAAACAACGAAAATTGATACTAATTGTCAAACTTACTGCTTGTAATAATTGTGACAATAATAAAAGTTTAAGGTTGCATGGAAACAATTTAGTATGCTAAAATGACAAGAGGTGATATGTTTCAATAAATAGTGTAGAAAAAAATCAAGAATGAGCAAATTTTAAAAATTCCATTATGCTAGAGGCATAATAAAAGGTAAAAAATGTATACAGATGTTAAAAATAGAACAAACAGTTCGAAAGTTAACGATTTTCAATACAATGTTAAAGAGAGAAAACAAGGACGAGAAAAACAAGGGCAGGAGAGAAAAGTAGGGACACAAAGAAAGCAAGTAAATTACTTTCCGTTGTGTTGCAAAGTAGGCCACTAATTCCCTTTACATTCCAAAATTCGAGTTTACGCTACGAATATCACTTGCTTTTGCGTAGCGTAGAAGTTTCAAATTATCCTGCCTAATGAGTGACCTGTGCCTATGACATATCTTCTCATGGGACCAATGGGTAATTCGAAGCCATTTTATATCAAACCCGTTTGTATATTTCTTGGGATTCTTTCAGATAATACCGTCTCCGTTCCTCTAAAGTATATGTTATTGCGTCTATTCGTAAAACAACAAATGTTAAATTGTATTAAGCAATCAAAGTTGTTCATTTTTATAAATTCTAAAAATTGTGCCACTGATTAGAACTGTGTTTCATTTAGATCACTCTTTGCGAATAGTGCACTGTCTGAATTGATCGTAAACCACAGAAAAACCCCTCCCTTTAATAGTTGCTATTAAGCAGCTACGAAAACTGATATCTGAATAATGCCAGGAAAAAATTGACGATTAAACAGAATATACATTTTTATTTAAAATGAATTAGACAGTACTATACGAAATAATTAAATTTTTAATATATTACATAATATCACAATATATCTTATTACATTTATTAATTACAAGACTACTTAAAATATTACTTAATTTCTACTAAAATATTCTAATGATAACTCATTTTATTAATTATTACATTTAAAATTCCCTGTGATACCTTGGTTACTACACAATAAGTAATACACAAAATAAATATGAGCAAGGAAAGAATAAACAATAATTGACTGACTTTAGATTAGGCTCTTCTTTGTTTGTTTGTTTGTTTGCTTGCTTGCTCATATCAAACAAACGAACTCTCCTCTAATTCATTTCTTTTATCTCAACATATTTTTTTGTTCTTATTATGATTACTGATTGTAATATTGTTATGGTTAAATGAAAGATAATAATTACGGTGACCTTGTTAATTATCTTTTTTGCATAAAGACAAATTCACTACTGAACACTATGATAAACAAACTGCAACTGATATTACTCTAATAGCTCTATTCGTTAGAACTCATAATAAATTAAAGTGATTACATTGTTATATATGCACTTTAATGTAAGGGTGTAAGCATTTGTAAACAAAAAAATTATGAACAATGACCTCGTGTTAATTGTGAAGGTAGCTGGTAATTTTTGAAAATTTAAACTGTTTAATAATCAAACGAACGTCAAATAGTATTTGAGTTGGATTGTGACTGGCAAGTGGAATCCAGGAAGCGCGTTTCGTCTTATGTGTGACTCATCGGCCGGATGTACCTGCATCCCAATATTGATCCTCACACTGGGATCCGGACTGAGTTTGCTTCGTGCCAAACGCCAACGCTTCACCATTAAACTACTGTGCCCAGACAGTCACATTCGTGTAACATCAGATAGGTTTGCTCGTTAAGTCACTACCGCTGAGCCTCTCAAATCACTTTGTTTTTGTTAGCCATAGATGCTTTAAATCGATTGGTAGCATAATCATGTTTATCTTGTTCATGGTGCTGTTCGAATTATATTAATCAAGCTGGGATGTGTTCATTAATCTGTCTGATTCAACATGACGTGCAACACATTGTCGATATGATGCGGTTGTAAGTATTATCCAAGAGGTTCTAGAACTTAGTTTCGTGGTGGATAATACATATCATTAAAACATACTTGTAATCTTGACGTAAATGATATTTCATGTATGACTTTAACCCAAGTTATTCTATTTACTGAAATGCCATAGATTTCATTCAATATCTGGTTTCTTTTAGCATTTATTGCATATGTTAATACACTTATCAGCTTCGTAATAAGATGTAATGTTTATCTTTTATGTTTCAGAAAAACTTAACTACTGTGTAAAGAATTCATACTGAACAAGTTTAGATAAGTGAATAAAATTGTAAACTGTGCTGTTCTGAATTTCCTATCCGTTGCTCAGCAGGGTTAACAACGAAAGAAGATCAAATTAGTAGAAACTAATTTTACGAGAATACAAATAATTTTTCAATTTACAAATATATGATTAAAAGTGGTATCGGTTACACGCTCAATTTCATATGTGGTTTATGGCGCGTAAGCTATGAATATAGGGCAGATACAATAATATTAGAAGCAGAAATAGCATATAGAAAACAGAACAATCGTGTTAACAAAAGTAAACAGATTTTCCCTGACTAATAAACTTATAAAAATTTTCATTCGTTTTGGAGTTTGTAGGTCGGAAACGTTATATAGTTTTAGCATTAAAGGAACTTAACATCTTTTTTATTGAACATCTATTGGGATCTTATGATTGTTTATGGTTGGGATTTAAGGTTGGAAGTCTGTAGAGTACGTACGTGAATTTGAGTATTACATTCACTATAAGCAGTAAAAATTTTGTATATGATACAAATATGCTTATATTGCGTGTTTCATGTAACATTATGATAGTCACCTTTTTTGTCAACTATACACAGTGAAGCAAAATTCTTTTCCTCGATTGGTTAATTCTCATATAAAAACTTCACCGTATACAGTATGAATCAACTGAGTAAAAGTTACGTTTTTTCTTATAAATTTTGTCCTTTTTATTCATTTCTTACGTGATTAAAATTGAAAAGTTTAAGGAGATTGAATTTAATCTTGTGATGCTTTTAATAAGAATGGAAATGTGCTTACTTATAATATCACTAAGTCCTGTTGGAGCATGATATGTTCCGAGGTTGACAAGTAGATGAGGTATTGATTTTAGTGTCTTATTTCCTGTATTCATTAAATTTACCTACCGGTATTCTGACTAGCTAAATTTCTTTACCTATGTATACATATCACATTATTTTCATCCATAAAATTATTTACAATGTAAGATTTGTAGGCTCGATGTCATTGGTAGGTATTCAGTCAGCAACATAAGTAAGCGGATCATCAGGCCTGAATTGAACAAACTTTAAGTTGAAAAATAACATAAAGTCCACGAGTAAGAGTAAAGCGAAACCAATCATAAACACTCACAAGGGATATTAAAATTGAATATCAAATATATTATGCGTCTTACTATAAATGTTCATTAATTAATGTTAAATATAAATCACTATATTATATTTTAAACAGGTTGTATAACAAAGATGCTTCCGAGATAGCCAAGCAAAATAATTATCAATATGTCTTACTGTAACAGTTAGCGATTACTTTCATAATTCGTTCAATGAATGAATCATAAGTTATTCAGCTTCTTTAATTTGCCACTATAGCAGTATTATTATTGTAACCAAGCATACAATTAAATGGGTATAGTCTCCAAAATATTCCATTATTATTAGCAAAAAGATATACTTCTAAATGCAAAGTGCTTATTCGCATCAATATTTGCATTCATATTCAAGACTATATACATAGTATTTGTTGTTCAAGGTAAGCGTTTATAAAGTACCAAACATTTATATTAAAACTTTGCATTTATATGAGTATAAACACAGAATGCAGAAGCGACTACATTAACTATTCTAAAATCGGGATGGTTATTTTTATGCAGATTGGTTATTTATTTGATTGAAAATATCACAGATTGATGTTGGCAGGGTACCACTGAAAACCGGGGAGTACTAAACAGCTGCTTCGTTTTAGTGTGGAACTCCTCAGCAGGGCGCATCCCAGATTCCGCACCAGGGGCTTCAGATTGATGGCGAATGACTAACCATCTGTACCACTGAGTCGGCATCCAATGGTAGAATTCTAAAATCATTTATCTGAATTATTAATTCAATACGTTTTTGTGCAATTAGTGTCATCACTGAATGATGGTACAGAGATTAATAAATGGTAGACTATTTCTTGAAATATGATGACTTTCTAAAGTGTTCTGGAGAGCACGATGTGCCCTACAAAAACTTATTATTTTCCAATTGTCCCAAGCATGAAGGAGTTACATAAAAAATTAATCCCTGGTGCATTCAGTTAAATATGCCTATATATATATATATATACATATATATGTATATATATATAATCTGTGTATATCAGAATAAAGCCTAATGATGATCTATTTAAAAACAATACTGTTCGTTTGCATCCATTAAATTATAATTCATTAAAGTTAGGAAATATGAATGACTGAACATTCATTCAATGTTTTGTTACATCAAAACAAACATTGTTCATTAACTTTTCTAAAGGAATGTCATTTAATTGTTTTTGACAAAACATTTAATTTTGATGTTGTTATGATCTCTATACACTTGTCAATCATCAGTAATTTTATATTTGTTAATGTATTATGTAATGAAACATGAAACTATCCTCTTTTACTGTTGTCAATAACGTTAATAACATAATAAAATAATTTTACACAACTTGTATATTTCTATCGAATAAAAAATATGGTATTATTTTGGACAAAAAACTTAATTAGCTCATTTAAATGGCATAATAAGTTACTATTTGTGGAAACTATTTAGTTACGTAATTAAATGTTAGCAGATTAGCGTTTAGTTTAATTAGTATTCATAAATATAACAGGACATTTTAAAGTTACAACCAAATTTCAGCGCCAATCAATGTATTAGCATTAAGTGAAATTAATAAACGCTTTCAATCGAGGTGCATAAAATGATTAGAATAGTTTCTTCGGAAAAGCAAACCAGCTCTCAGCCAACATTAAAAGCATAATTTTCATTACAAATATTGTATAGAACTGAAGCATGAACAACTACGTAAATCATCATCCAAAATATACAAGTATTTTTAAACAACTCTCTGTGTAAGATACTTCGGATTTGTTAGCCAGATACCTCCAGCAACAACCTTTTGTGATAGAAAACAAATCAACCAGTATCCAGCCGAAGAAAAAATTCAGAAAAGACGCTAAAAATCAATAGATCACACACTGAGGAAGTCATCAAACTAAATCACAAGACAGGCACTAACTTGGAATCCTGAAAACCAAAAGAAGAGAGGAAGACCAAAGAACACATTCCACCGGAAATTGAAGATAGATATGAAAATAATGAACAGTACTTGGGAAGAACTGGAAATAAAATTCAGTAGAGAGTTGGTTGGAGAACACTAGTCGGCAGTTTATGCTCCACGTGGGGTAACAAGCAATGATTAATTGATTTGGTCAGGGTAAATTTACAGATATAAATCGCTTAAGAATCGCATATTAGGCCAAAAGAGCTACCTAGTGCTTTTTAGTTTACAATTGATTTTTTATGTATTTAAGTTGGATTGTGACTGGCAAGCGTAATCCAGGACGCGCGTTTCGTCCAATTCGGGACTCATCGGGTAGATGTACCTGCATCCCAATAATGATGTTCACACTGGGATTCGAACTCAGTCCACTTTGTGCCAAACGCCACCGCGTTTAACGGGAAAATACAAGATTATCCTAATTATTTTTTAATATTCAAAGTCAATTTATAATATGAAACATCAAATTTAACAATATCCAACAGTAAAAAACCATATTTAATAATAATTATATGAAATATTAATTGTCAAGGTAGCTTATATTGAAACTTCAATCAAATATTTTATACAAATAAATAAAGTCGATAAACTGTGTACTAAGTGTCAATGAATCGACTATGTATACAGAAAAAGCAAATATATTAAACTGATTTCAAAACGACATGTTATATCTGATATTCATAAATGTTACTATGATATAATAAGTTGATTAATAGATGAGTGTGCACTGCTAGTGAATATTACGGAATGTTTTAATTTCCAGTTCCATTAAGTGGTATACAATAAACCTTTATTTTATTGCATAATATTCTATGAGATGTGTTTCTAGTGTTCACAGCATTAATTTCATGAAAGAATTTCGAAAATCTCACTGATAACGAATTTATACATAAACAACATTTTAAATTATCTTGTAAAATTATAGCCGACAATGGTGTTATGATCGAAATGTCGATCTAATCATTAGGTCTTAAATTCATAGATTTGTAAGAGATCAAGAAGACCAACAACTAACATTCAATGATATTTTAAACACATTTTGTGTTGTGTGTGCAATTGCTTTATACTAAATGGTTCACTTTTTAATGTTCAGATGTCTTCTTTCAAACATTCTTTAAGTCAATAATGCGAATTTATGAGTAACTATTGGTTGGCCACAATAAAGTCAAATAATAAGTGTCACATGTTTCATTATGCACTTAAGCTTCTATCGATTATAAGTTATATTTTAAGTCATTTTTAAATCTTATTGCTAAAAGAACAAACACTCAAATCCTATGATGTGAATTATAGTGTATCTGTTAGTGTTTTAGGTACTAACAAGGCATGTTTTGTCAAGTTCAACTTTATATGACAACATAATGTCAAATCAGCGAAAGTTCAATTATATTCGATTTGTTCCTGCAATTATTACTCTATAAATAGTTAACATGCCCGATTTAAAAAAGAATTTTTATCACCCTGACTACTGACCACCTAAATAGATGGTTCATAGTTCTTATAAAAGTTTAATGGTTCCAGATAATACGACTTATATATTGTAAGTATCGAACTGCTTAAAATGTGTAACTATTTTAAAGTTTATACAAATCTAAGTTAATTTCAAGGTCGAATAGTTAATAAGACAGGAAGGTTAGTTACCCAAATAATGACTTGGCAGAAGTCAAGATCGTTTAAACATGTTTCCCTGTCAAAACAAAATGAATAGATAAAGTGGTAACACTTTCGTTTAGTTAAGTAGACACAAATATACATATTAATCAAGACAGAAAAACTAATAACTAACATTACATCAAACTGGGTATAAAGTCGCAATGATTTTCTAAAGAACGTTGCATTAACTGTTTTGTGACACAGAACTTGAATGTTGGAATGTGAAGTTCAAATAGATTCCGTAAATATGGATTTCTCTTACGTTTTCTTAAAGAAGCTCTAAACCTTAGTTACCTATTTGTTGGCACTCTACAACAAAGTGAACCTTAAGGAAAATGATACTCATTGTATGATGCAAGCTAGGATTTCACTATCTGGAAATTCACATCTGAATGATTTAGGTTAACAATGACCTCCTCCATGAATGAGATTCAGACTGATCACTGGGTGATGACTAATTTTTTATTTATTTAACCATATTGAAATGTTGATTGATTTCCATTTACCAAATTGAAGTGTGGTAATTCATCAATAAGTCTGCACCTTGCGTTCATTATACCATCCTGTTAAATGGTCTATTGGATTCTTCATCATACGAAAAGTAGAAAGTAAAAAATATATCGCAGGTGTAAGTGTATTTATGCACTTGACTAGTGAGGTAAATCTAATAAAAGTCATCATATTGAATTGATTGTCACCCAAAATCCTCAAATTTCCGAATTTGAACAAAATCATTAAGAAGACCTTATAATTAGTCTATGCTACTAACTGTTCCTGAAAGTGTTTTAACTTGAGATCAACATTTATTTATTGTCGACAACTGTGTGCTTCCACAATATTACTGATAGTAATAAAAATGAAAGCATCTCAGATGCTTGTACTTTCGACCACCACTGTTATTATTTGCAACTTTTATCATATATGCATTTAACATTCCATTTAAATAATTATCTTTTGTCGTGACTTCGAATAATGTACGATTACCTCACATTTAACAACCTGTTTATCCATTTAAATTGGTGTATAATCCTTATAAGATTTCAGATTACACTATTATCGTTATGAAATGCATTCGATCAAGTTTTCATATTGTACTTTCATTACTACTGCAAATATTGTTAAGACGACGTGAAGTACTTTCTACTAAATTCCCATATGTTTTGTATTTATTTGTATGCTTATTTCTTCAAGACATATGTATTTGTGTTTACCTTATATCATTATGACCAGGCCAGTAAATTGACTTGAGTTCTTTGCGAAATTACAGAATATATATATATATATATATACATATATAATTTACCATTTTACTAGTTACTGTCGCGTTGTGTGAAAACAAACTGATGTAACATAGTGATTGATGCACTAAATTAAATAGTCGAAGCAACTAAATGACCGAGAGCTCAATATAGATTACTAAAAGTAACATACCTAAAAAGTTGTTACTTTTTTTCATCTTTTCTCTTTTGTAAAACATTCTCTTAAATTATTGTTTTAATTTAATCCAAAAGCAAAATGGACTGTAAAGTACTGGATACATTTTAAATGTCGAATATCTGCGTGAAAGACGGAAATTGCAAAGAGCTGGTCGTGATAAATGAAAATTCATCACCATTTTAACGAAAATAACCAAAATTAGCACAATATTATGATTAAAGAACATTATGACTTAAAGATTTAAAGGATTATGTACAATTCTGATATGGATAAATTCAACGTACATACTGACGATATCATTCATAGTATTTATCAGAAAACTATGACCAACGTTATAAATGTTAATGCAGTACAACATGAGTAACAGAAAACTAAATAACTACGTATTACTCCCCACATTCGTCTATGATTTATCTTGTTAATGCCAAATATCATACTGATAAATAACATTTAACTTACTATTAAATATACAACTTTACAAAATTGCTGTAGATTAGACATATGAAAGACTAATGAGCCTCTTAGAAAGGATTTAAAAACACTTTCAAACAAAGAAGAAGCGAAGAATAATCAGGTTATAATTAAAATTTTACTGATAAGTATTGTTAAATACAATGAAGAATTGTCAGTTCCTAATAGTCGAGCTCAGGTTATTAAATCAGATTTGGTTATTGTGAAAGCTATGTTTACTGTTGGGACCGAAACCTGCTATTGTTATTACTTTTATACTTCACTATTTCAGTTCTCTGCATGATATGTTTATTTTTTGGATTTAAATATCTGTTAAATTTTAGAGGGGATTCTACTAGTTCCTCTCTATTTAGAAATTATTCGTCAGTTTAATGATATCTGACGCTTTTGGGTATTTTTCGGGTTTATTTGGCTTTAAACTAACAATGCACTTGTGTTAATCACTCGACAAATCAGCTTTGCTACTGTTATTGGCCGCCATGGATACCTCAACCCGGTCTTTTGGCCTGTCTATCGTGATGATCTAATCAGGTTACACTGACTAGAACAATCATTCCTTGTGGTCCAAACATGCTAGACAGATCGGTTTAAGAGCGGCAAGACTAAAAGTAGCAAACCTAAGGTTCGAGGACAAAGCCGTGATGTCGACAGTGGTGTGATGGCATTAAGGTGTTTTTACAGACGACCAGCATGACAGCGGCGTTGCCTTCTCACAAACGAAGAATGGAATTATTACAGATCGACCGCAAAAATTTACACCTCACCTTGCGGAATGGATTTTCGTGTTTGATAGTAGGGCCGGTAGCAAGTCCAGAGCTTACACAATAGAAGCACATTTCATGAAGGCAGTATGTTACCGGCCCCAACCAGCTATCTTTTTGGAACGGTAGTCAAGCTATGAGGTTATTACACTAACGCTAACCCAAATTATTTTGTGACACCAAGAAGACATTTCGTTGTATTGGTCTTTTATAGCCACAGTCAACGGTCTTCACTAGCTAGAATTCTTGAATCATTTGGTGATAGTATATGTTGTTTCTCCGAAGCACGCACACAGAACCTTGGCGCAACCATTAGCTTGGTCTTAACTATTTAGTACAGAGAAACAGCCCTATTGACTTCCTGTTTATTTGGAGACAAAACAATGGACTTTCGTGGCCTTGTTGGTGTAGGCATATCACTAAGTTTACCAATTGAACAGGCACTTCCTGAATGGATTCCTGTCGATAGTTTCCTACACACTGACCGTCTAAATGGCACAGTAATAACTAGAAAGATAACGACGCGCACCAATGCAATTTGTCATTTCAACCTATGCTCCCAGTGATTACAGTGCAGATGGAGTAAAAAGCAAATTCCACGGGAAGTTCTCTAACCTCCTACATAAAGCTAAACGCGTAGACATAATAATCATGGCAGGAGATTTTAGCGCCCAAGTTGGTAGGCTAAGTTAGGTAAAATTACGTGGACAGCAGCCCAATGGTGACCGTTCTCTATAATTATGTTCAGATTGCAGTTCATTCTTAACAAACACAAACTTTAAACATAATGAGGTACATGATGACCCCCAATGTCATAAACAAGGATAGACACAAATATGCCATATTGGCAACAGGTATCACTGGAGAGGCTTTGTGGACGACTTTCCTTCATTCTGGAGCACATACCTGCACTACAGTCATGCTCTTGTGAGAGCAAGCATTTCCATGCATTTTACCTGTCTCAGTAGGGTCACCAGTGAAAAACTTCTTTGTTGTCATCGTGTGAACGGAAACGTTAGAAATGTATTCAGAGAAGAATTAGCTAAGCACAGCCGATGATGTTCAGAGGATTCATCCTGACAAAGCTTGAAATAATTTTAAAGCAGCTGTAAATTCAGAAACGATGTCCAACCCAAATGCAAAAGTTAAAAGAGACCAGTGGATTTCGGTCAATTTCTAATGAATTAATGGTAGCTAGAAAACTCATTTCGTTAGGCTTGTAAAATGATGGAGAACGACGACAAATCAAAAGCAATAAGAACGGCTGAGATGACAGGCATTACTAGACAGCTGTTACGACTCACGACAGAAACCGGTATCAGAAAGTCGGTTGTTGGTTAGACTATTTCAAAACAGGATGGGCCCATGATCCTCTCTCGGTGTCGACGGTTGGACTTCCAAGAACTACTTTCAGGTGGCCTTTGAAGAAAACTAAACACATTTAAAAAGACTTCATGGCTTTCTCCAACTTATGTCACTTGTGGTGAGCGCGAGATATTGGTCTTTCAACGAAAGGATGAGTATACTACATCAAAACTTGCTATTTTAACCTACGCGTGAAACACATGGGCCACGAAAATAAAAGATATGTATAGATTCTAAGTCTTTGATCATAGAAGTCTCTGAAATATCGCCTATATATCATGAAATGACAGAACAAAAAATTTTGATTTTATGTATAATGTACTAGGAAAACGTAACAAATCATTCGGAAAGGCTGAAAGCCTTCATTGACTGAGATGAGTGGGATATGTATTATATTATGTACACCCAACCACCACCCATCTTGTTTCGCGATGTTTGTTTCACGTAGACGTAGGATGAGAGAAGTACGGCAAAACTAAAACACTGCATCACTCCATGAAGTCTTTTGCTGTCAGCCTAAGCCGAGTTGGTAGATACAGATCACCTAATTGAAGTTCCGTGTGATAATCGTGATCAATGACTAGAGTCACTCAGTGATATAGCTCAAAATCAACCATTATGGCACGCGTGTAATCACTCTTTACATTACTGTAGACGTGATATGCCAGGCACCTAACGAAAATTGACTATCTTCGAGAATTGTGCTTTAGAACATTATTTCAATTATTATAACTGTGGACAGTGTAAAAATTTCATTTCTATGACTGCTATGTTTTACTTGACCGGTCCTTTCGTTTAGTATATTTACTCTTAGTATGTTGTTATTTACTATGAACTACGTTTACTTAATTCTGTACCCATTCACTGCCACTCTATCCTTTGTTCTGTATCAATGTTAGATTTGTGATTGGTTTACTATGTGGTTTGATTTTATGTATATATGAAAAAACATTATTAAAATACAATGGGCTCTCGGTTCTCAGTTCTCCGTCTCCGTTTCTCAATTCAGGTTCTTCGATTGTCGGCCTGGGGGGGTAAATGGGCTTAGGTCAGTCGCGCATTATCAACTAGGCACATCTTATTGGCGTTAGCTAAAACCAACCCAAACCCTCTCTTTCTTCACCGTAACGAGACTTTAAATTCTATTATTATTCCATATATACGTCTCTTTCATTCCTACCTGTGTTATGTTAACATTGTAAATTTGACCTCGTCGCAATGAAGTTGTATGATAACTTGGACATGCACACATATATGCCAGGTTCCACGTTGTTTTATTACTGACTGATTGATTAGATTTTTTTTTCTTTTTTCTTTATAAAGAAAAGAATGAATTAACATTAATGTGATTTATCTTAATGTTATTATCAATTTAAATGAATTAATGTATCGAAATAAATTGACTTTTGAATTTATGCTAAATTGAGAATGATTTAAATTCATATTAATAAATAGTTGAATAATTATGCAACATATTCAATTACAGTGATTAAATTATCATTGAATTAATTTGAAATATAAAAGGATACAAAATGCATTAATCATTCTAATCGATTTATAAATAATTTTGTTAAACAATCAATAATGTTTGTTTTCATAAAAATCTGAAGTATCCATACAGAAGATATCAAACTGATAATTTAAACAATGGCGTTAAATGTATATCAATTGAAATTTATAAATCTGTATATGAATCGGTTAAAACTAAAATCACTGGTTGATTCTGTTTCTAATTATAACATTTTCATCATGTTAACTTATATGTGTGTATGGGGGGGGTGAGGTGAGAATCTAATAAGGTGACATTGAATGAGAGGTCGAAAACTGAGGTCGTATAAACATTATACTACCAAATTAATTCTCATTGAATAGCCGAAGTTCATAATTCTACATAAGCCTCATAATTGTGTCGATACATGCCTAGAGATTAGTAAGTGAACATTTGCAATCAAGAGGGGGGGAACATGTGTTTCAATGGTATAAAAAATAACATCAAGCTGTCCGACATAGACAAGGAAAAAAAATATTGCTGATCTACTGCGAAACATTTAACTGAAGCTTTTAAATATTTGTATCCTAGTCATCACAAGCATATTTAAAAATTTATAGAAACTATGGCCAGTAAAAAATTCAAGCTCCCCTTTACGTTTATAGAAGCAATTTATTGAATCTATTCTAGTGGTTCTTAGTTACTGATTTTTAAGAATTTTTAAACTTTTCCATCTTCGACCTACCTTTTTATTCTTAATTTGTTATATTGTAGCCACTTGACCTTTTCATCTATCTTGATTTCTATTAGTTTTCCATATTTATATATAAGTACTTTGACAGGTGTACATGTGACTACATTGTTCAAAACGTATAGCTCAAGTACATTACAGTTTTCATACCAACTCAGTCTTTTCATTACATTATCAAAATTTATAAAAGAGACTAGTCGTCCTAAATAATGTTCCCTATTAATCAAATGATCAGCTAAATCATTATTCACAAGTGTTATTTATTATTCTATAGTAATAAATTGATAAAAGTGTATACATTATTGTCCTACTGTATATTTTTATTCATATTATTCTGATGTCATGAAGATTGTATCGACTCTAGAATACAAAATGCATTGCCATACATCGATTCTCTTTCAAAGGATCTATCACTGTTACATTAGTTCTTATTTATAACAAAGTAGAAGACTACTTGATAAACTCTGAAGTTATTGTATCATTTAAAATTAAAATGTCTTTGGTATATAGTGTTTGTTCAGCTGACTGCATATTGTAATTTGTATCACACCTAAACTGTATCACGACAATTGTTACAAAACAGAAGGCAATGAATAGCTGTCACGTTTTAGCATATAATTCATTGGGTAAATGTTCTACACTATGTCCTAATATCTAAAGTTTTTTATTGTTAAGATTAAAAACTTACCTAGTGTTAAGTTGTAGTTCTGTTACAATATACAATTTAAAACACATTATAATGGTACCATGGTTGCTTAAAATGTTTATCGTTATGATGTTAAATTTCATATAGTAATATTGTTACATATTGATTTAGAGTCTCAGAAAAAATTTGACAGATGTAACATGATACAGTGTTTTCAGTTTATAATATTGTTGATGATGTTATTTATCGATAAAAATTATCGAACTAAACGAACTATCTCAAATGATGTCTCTTAAGAAATTTCACTAACATCTTTTCACTATGTGAATTGATCAGTAATATCTGCGCATTTTCCTAAATCATACACCGAAATTTGAAATTAATTGAAATGATGGCAGTTTCCGTTGTTTAATCCTGTGATGTAGTCGCGCTTACATACTAGGTAATCCGTGTGGAATAAGTATATGTGAGTAGATAGATGTGATTATGAATTAAACTATTCAGATGGTTTTGTGGATGTTTGCATTGAATTACGATAGTGCACACTACTAAGGTGTCTGATACTAGAACAAAACAACTGTCTTTTTTTCCTTGGTTTTAATTAACACCTAACACAGAATAATCAGTGACGAAATTGTGAATACTACGTCAAAAGTGTATAAATGTCATTAGTAAATTCCTTCAAGTTTTTTAATCATTTCACTTCAATCTTTATTAGCAGATATATTGTTTTGTGAATTGTCGATTCTCTTAATACACATTGGCGTAATACATAGTAAATTATCATTTGTTTTCTAGCAATAATCTACTCTATACAACATAACATTACAATGGGATTATCTTTTAAGGTAGTATGACTTAATAATACATTTAACACTAAGCATAATTACAATCGTAAAACCGTATAGATTAAAGCTTCAATCAGTTATTATTAATTACTACTTTTATTAAAATTCTTAATGATTCTGTCTGATTAGTGTAATCATTATTTTACAAATAAGTTGAATACAACATTCAAACAAAACTTTACAGATCAATGCAAGAAAATTTTGGTTCTAGTATATTTTCGTACACTTTGCTACCTTTGATAGTATTAAGTATCTAATCATTATAGGATATTAATAATGCGGATTATAAAAGCAACAAATAAAACTACTTAAATGTCATTTTAGAATTTGGTAAAACAACCGTATTTAATAATAGTAATAGTGGTGGTGATAATAATAATACACATAAACGTTAAGCCGCTTGCATATTTTACAAAACACTATCAAGGATGCATTGTAATGTTTCATCTGTAGTAAATTATCAAATCACAAAATAATTACATCATATAATTTCATGCTCATTGTATGTTCTGCACGATTCCATAAATACATTAACCTGATGACCATATTTTCTGAACTATTTTACAGATCAGATTATTATTCAACATATCAACTAGTGTTGGTGTGTTTGCAGAAACTTAATTACTATTCTATTATGCATACTAGACTCAGTTTAGGTTAACTGTAATTCATCTAGGTTTAATGTTGTCATAAATGTCACTCTATACAGTAGATTTCACTGAGAAAAAATAGTATGTATGAACTATGGAATGTTTAAAGGTGAATGAAGATTAATTACTTGCACAGTTGTTCATCTTGGTTGTAATGAACTTTAACATTTACAACCATCTAAATCTTTGGTTTACAGTTCCATGTTCTTTTTTACTTAGCTGATAAAACACTTATTTCAGAAAAGTTAATTATATTTTCCATTGTTTGTGAAGGTCTATTCAAAAGATTAGAGCAGATTCGTTGTAGGCTTTCTTAATAAACATAATGCTTATTATCGGTTTATCTATTTTCTTATTATCCACAGCATATTATTAATAAAAAATGATTATTTTAGCAAATGCATGCTCATGAATTGCAATAAAGACATGAAATTTGAATCCGGCTAACAGTTTTCCTTTAATTTATGTCAACCTAAGTTACTATCTAATATGAAGTGTCATATATTCTTAGAAGTAATCTTCATCTATTAACAAACATCTACTGAAAATATCATCAACGAATTACAAAATGATTGACAACATTATGTTTAATATTATCTGTAGGATTGTAGAAGAATATTAAAAAACTTTCCAACTTCCTTTAAGCTAAATTGTGACTGGCAAGCAGAATTCAGAAAGCGTATTTCGTCCTATTTGGGACTCATCAGGAAGATACAAGTTCATCCTAATATTCAACTTTCTTATTTGCACAGTTATACAATATAAAGACAAGCTTCAATGGATTACTAGTTGATATAATGACGTTTATTGTTATATTATACATTGAGCATGTCTTACAACTAGTTTGTTTTCTTTAACAAGTTGATAGAAACAACTGAACTAATTCATTTTCCCCCTATAAAACAATTATTTACAAATATATGTAAACACTTATAAATATATACACTCTATATAGTTGACGTAGATTGAACATTGAAGATTCTGTTAAGTAATTTTATGAAAAATGATTTGTTTCATTGCATCCAACATTTGTCCTTGCTTCGTTGAACCGTGCGTTCATACTTCAGGTACTCACCATAATACAAATGTTTGCTTAGAAGATTTTAATGATGAAGAAATATTTCTTCGTTTTTATTCTCATCCTTTCCTAATGCCTTAAATTGGAATATTTTTTCATCATTTATGTCTTTTGAACAAACATTTTTGTTATAGTTGTTTAACGAAATACACTGTAAGGCTCAATGAAGTGAAGACAAATGTTGAATTAATTTTGTCATTAATGTTAAACATAATCTAGACAATACAAATAATATTTCACTAGATCAACAACAATGTGTTATATAATTTGTAATGAATGAAATACCATTAAGTTTATAAAGCAGTACATTGAATCAATTTATTCAATTTGCACAGTTACATAGAAATTTTTAATCATGATTTTTTTCTCTAGTGATGTATTAAATTGTATCACTGAAGTAAATCTATGTATCTAATTCATATTTATTGGCCTATGTATTAATAAATTTCACTTTCATAAGCTATTTCAAAGGATTATCAGTTCTATTTATTTTTACTTAACTTTGCAACATTTGATTGTTTGTATTATTAATTATTACTGAATTTACTCCTAGGTATTACAGTTCAACGAACTACATTGAATTCATACTACGTTTGTTACAAATCGTATTTATCCATTAAAAAAATTTCCTTTCCAATTAATTTATTTTCATAGTTGTTCAATTGCATAGACAGATCTGATAAAATATGGGTCAATTAATAACTGTTTTAGGTAAATTAAGATGGTTTGTGGAGATTGGTAATTTCATTTGATTGAATACGTCACAGAATGATGTTGGTAGGGTACCATTAAAAACCACGAGGCACTGGATAGCTGTCTCATCGTATTATGGGACTCTTAAGTTGATGGCATCCTAGATTCCTACCCAGAGGCTTTGTGTCAACGAAGTTGGCAAGAAGTCGTGACTGGTAGAGTTCCGACTTATTGGAAGTGAGGCAGTTATCACCTGTCACAATGGATGATCGTTGCACTATACAACACAAGTTGATGGAGGTGGGATTCTGCCACTAGATGCTGGTCCAACCGTGTAGAGGGCTAAACGTTTGCCAACCTAAGTCTCCTGTTGCGGAATATAGGTACGCACTGCTGAGTCCCATACTAGGGTGAGACAGCTGTCCAGTGCCATCTGGTTTTCAATAGTACCCTACCACCACTTGTGACATATCCAATCAAGTAATAATTACTTGTTCCTGAAATGTTATTTAGTTGTGGTGTGAAAACAATAATAATAAGGTGTTAACTAAGATATGGTTACGGCAAATAGAGATCTAATAAACTGATTCCTTATGCACCTCAAATTTTAAATTATTGATAGTTTAGGTTCCTATTATTTCTGCATGAAGCCTTTCTAGGGTAATTGTCGGTCCTAACCGCGGATAAAGAATTAGAGTTGGGCTTCAGGGTTAGCAATCTAACCTCGTAGAAAACAATCTTGTTAAAGTAAAATCTAACCAAAAAAGGCATTTGAACTTCGGCTTGATAAATGGAGAGTTTTTATGTTTAAGAGTTATGAAGCCTCAGAGTGGGAGCCAGGTTTCTTCTAAAGTCAAGAGAACGGCACTTATTGTGAAGTCAAGATCAACAACTAATATAGGTACATGGGATGTTCGGAAGGTGTGGGAGACTGGGAGAACTATAGACGTTGATGAGAAGATGAAAAGGTATGACCTAGAGATACTTGGAATAAGTGAAACTTTATATCAAACTAATCTTCTTATATTTAGGTAAAGTGTTTAAATTGATGAATCATTAAATAGTAACAAACTTTATATTATCATACATCTTTAAAATACTGATCAAATGTTATCAATCAAATTAAAATTCCTCCAGTGGTTTAAGTGTTTCAACATCACATTCGAATTAGAATTACAAAGAATTCTATAGACATAACACCGGTCACTGCTTAGTAATCATGTAAACATCTCATTAGGTCCTATAAACGCTCAGTTGCGGTCAAAGTGGCTTAGCGGAAATTGTCGAAGATAGTAAAACTAAGTATCATCGAATAAAAGCCAGCTGAATATCCTCAAAGCATGTTCTAAATCAAAAATTGTCTGTCTGTAACTCAAAAATTTGACATACTAGAAGATAAATATCACAACGAATAATTAACAATACAGTTAAAACATGTGAATGAATCGGGTAGTTATAGTTTTGAAAGTATAAAAATAATAATTGAGTGGATTGACATATCGTAGATTATATAATATCTGTTGAAAAAATTGGTGAAGTTATGGCAAGAACCCTAGTAATCAAGAGAGTTAACTATGATAACTTTACGATTGGATGAAAGGATACTAAACTAGTCAGTCGAAATTTTCAAGCAGTCCTCCATATATTGTCAACGATGAAGTTGACGTAAAGTAATAAGACAATACTAGCTTACTGTACTCATTGAAATAACGCTAGTGTTGTCGCGTCTTTAATACAAATTTACATGTAATGATAAAACATCTAGTACAAGTCGTTCATTTCGTATAAGTCGAATACATACAATATGTACCATGGTGAATTATCAACATAATTAACAATCGTATCTTCTATTAAAAAATTTAATTCTTTCTCCTAATTTAAGATTCAGACTAAATGATATTTTAAAGATTACATTATACAATTAAGTAAAACAGTAGGAAACAAAATTTTTTTACAAAACATAGCATTTTCAATTCAGTCTAGAAATTTAAGCCAAATGTAAAATATACACGTTACATATTTGTGTTCTCTTCTTTTTATCTGATGTTTAACAATATTTCAGTAAAATATTTTTACTTACACATCGACATGTCATGTTATTTAATTTGAACTTAGAACAATTGTAGTACAATTTTATCAATCATTCTGTATAGATAATGTGCACAACTTATCTTCAACGTAAAATTGTTTCTTCTTGGATTCTTTCTAGTGAATAGTTGTTCATGTTTTCTTCCCCCCCCCAAAAAAAAAATAAACGTTTTCTTGCATAATAACGTTCTTTGCAGACGACAATTATATTTTTTGCTAATTAATAATATTTTAGAAATATGTCTATTACAGATAGATAATGATTGACGCTTTAAACTATTAAACTGAATGAAAGGAATTTCAGTCAACTAAACACTTTGTATGCTCTACTAGGATTGTAGATATTGATCCTAATAAGAATGTTATTTTAGAAATAAATTGGCTCAGTAAATTAGACAGGAATAGCTAAATTTACGGTTTGAAAATCCTCGTTTATTTATGTGAATTAAGAAATATTTGAGTAAATAGATATTTTCAGTAACTTTGTCATCCAGGTCTTACAGGCAGAAGTCCATAGAAATTGCATTACAGTAAGTGAATTAAGGCAAGTGTAAATACGTTGAATGATTTACATCAAAATGATGCTCGCATGCATCCAAATTATTTTGGTTGTAAAGATGAAAAGTTTTTCAAAACGGAGAGGAGTGGGAATAGAACAAAAGTAGTTGTTATGAGGTACTGCGTCATATTTATTAATATATAAATGTTATAGGCGAAATAGTAGATTCGTTTGGTTACGATAATAAGAACAATAAAATGAGTTATTTTAATGTCAATGTATCAAACTATATATTGCCAAAGTAATTACGGTAAGAAATTCATGTGGATTGAGAAAGATATTGTCAAGGTAATAATGATGAGACGAGACTAGTGTGAATCCTGTATGGTGAATGTCCGGTTATGACTGGGACTGCGTAGAGATGAATAGTAAAGAGGTCTGTGGAGTAAGAGTTTACAAGAGTCTTTTTTATTCAATCATCTACAAATTTTGGAACCATTTAGGCAGTAAATGATGTAGAAATTCACCTCTTTAATATGTATAATTATCTAATAAGCCAAATATATATTAAGTAATGTTAAATTTATGCTTAATTTTCCAAATATATTACTGTATATGAGCTAGAAGACTGAATTATATAAAACGTAAATAAAATCTTCATAAGTTTCAATTAAAATAACTAATTTGATATCACAAATTGGTCTGAATTAGATGACCATTGATCATCGAGAAGCGCATCCGTGACCCTTACAGGTTACGAACTAGCAACTCTCTGGCTCCATAGAGAAGTTTTTAACATTAGACCACTAAGTCAGTTCACAAGGGTTGATATTTCTAACTCAGTCAGTCGGTGATACATTTGCCTCAAACCCACTAGTCATGTCTTCTCACTAAAACTCAGGGAATTATCTCTAGAAGTTAGTCTTTAGTGGACTGATATTGATTGTAATTGGTGATCAGTGGTTGTCTAACTAAGATCAATTCATGTCGTAAAATTGACATTCAACAATCTCCACAACACCCAATTAAAATAACTAAATTTATTTTAAATGCGCTCCTTCTATTGTTTTACAAACTTGCTATTTTTCTAACTCACATTGTTGGAAACGTTATTTCGTTATCTAACCACCAAAAGCTTTAATTTTGTTTGTGGCTGGGAGTTTTTCATAATGTATCTTGTAGATTTAGTCGATTGCTTTAATACTTCATGAATTCTTCATATGAATGAATTGAAATTACATATCACAATATACACAATTATTTATTATAATGATCAAAGACTCAATCAATTAAAAGCTTTATTCATGAGTAACTTATAAGATATGGCACATAATGTCCTAATTCTCTCACGTATATTGTATTTATAGCTGATCTAGTGTAGAAACAGTCTTAGGACTTTTATATCAGAAACATCGGTAACATTTGTTTGAACCCCTGAAATATCTTTTTCTCTCTGTAGATGCTTTTAATAAATAAATCTTCTCCCTGATCGTAGACAGAGCTAAAAATTAAGTTTAACAATGAGAATCACTTCTTGTTTATGCTTACAGTATTATCTATTTAAATATACATGTAAACCATAATTGTCAACAAATCATCGCTTTCCTTAAAATATTTATACTAAATAAACAATTAATGTTCAAGTCCAGTTAGACATATTTATTGATTAGTAGTTGATCATATATCTGTAAGGAAAGAACTTCTTTAAATTATCAGACTGTCTGAAGATAATTCCATATTAAGTAAGATTTTCATAGAATTATTATCAATACACAACGTATAATTTATTGTAACCATAAATAACTAAGTTTGTTATGGAGTAGCAGCAAATTAAAGTTTGAAGTTGGACATTAAATGTTGACATTGGAGTAATCAAACTGACTACCCAATCACCATTTGTTTAATTCCATCAAATTCCATCAAATATGTACCAAGTAAATTTGTTTTTATTTTGTGTGCATCCATTAGGTTAGACTCTCTTACATAATTATGAATTCAACATACAAATCTGTGAATCACGGGAAACTATCCTTTATAAATAGCAGCATCAGAGGCAAGAACAATTTGGATTCTAATACAGGTTTACTTATTAAACTAAGAATATAAAGTTATCCTGTACACAACAACTCATTCATGGGATTGTTTACAAATACGTCTATCTCATCGTACTGGACATTTCTTCATCCATCTTGATAAAATGGATTTCAGTATTAAGAAGATATAAATGTAACATTTCTCAATATCCATTAGGTTGTATCGTATCTTTTCCTCTACCCCTTCCCTCCCGTATTTATGTTATACTTCTTACTGGCTTGTTGCTGCATCACAACTCGTATATTTTGACTTTCTGAACCTAAGTAACTATATAATTTGTGTGACATTATAACACAGCATACGTATATCGTAGTTATCTTATCTTATCTGAAAGCAGTGTGATAACTATGTTTTCAATTTGTTTCTTTAACAATACTTTCAACCTTACTCCGTTTTGAATTAGTTACTTAATCCTTATTTTTACAAATGCGTATTTATACAATGTATTACATGTGTACTGCTTAACTGATAATAACTGTATAATCAACTGTAAAATCTATCTATAACGGGTACAAAACTATAATGAACAGTTAATCGAAAATAAATTCTGAGCTCCCATCCAGTCCCGTACTATGTAATATGTTTTACTCTAAGTAACTAGACAATATTATTGACTTTATTGAAAAAATAATTGGTTAGTACTATTGATAGATCATAAAACATTGCCGCTGACGATACTTCAATTGTATTAATGTTTGCAGTTAATAACGTTTCGACATTATTAAGCACATTTGATAATAAAGTGTCAGTGGTAATGACAACTGTTATAAAAGGAAGTTTAAACAATATGAAAAATGGTCACGATACCGTGACAAATATCTGTCAGCAGAAATGCTATATACATGTATATCTATGGACAGAGTGAGTGAGGGCAATATGTGCATGTATGTTACAAACTCATTCATCAACCTATACAAATCAATTTGACAAACAATGAGAAATGAAAGCTATGTAAACACTGTTTCATAAATAAGTCGGCAATTTAGAAAATCTGATGGTAATTAATATGATTACAATGTAAACTACACATACGTTTTCAACTGCTTAGCAACCGACCCTACATTTTGTGACTCTATATATAACAGACTGAATAGATTGTTTGCACATTAATATTCTCAGTTAGTAAAGTTTGATTTGTAAATCAGCTTTCACTTTTAATTATGCCTTTTCTAAGACGATGACTTGCATATAACGTAACACAGGACTTTAAAAGTTTGTTAGCACTAAAACAATTGAATTCAATCCATTTTTCCATACGTTATTTAGTATAAGAAATTTAGTTGTAACTGTAAATTGGAATTTATTGATTACATAATTGGATATTGTAATAGGCTACTAGTGTGTTTTCATTACAGAAAGTGACGTTATTTCAAAATTATGTTATTCAAGTAGAAATGTTATGATAAATATGTGGACTGTTAAATGGTGTACTTATTTAATTAACCTTATATGCATTATCATAGTATAGATAAGGCATTTTATTATCAAACTACACATAACAGTGTTTCAAATCACAATCTAATGGTTCATTTGCATAAAATATTCTACACGATAAGCAAAAATTAAGCAGGCGCTTTTCAGATATGACCTTCAACTTTTTATGGTTTACTCATATAGTTTCCTTAGAAAATGATCAATTCTCATTTGTTATAAACTAAATTTTACTTCATAAGAACATACTGATCACATAATCAGTTGTTATCAAATAATTGATTTTGTATCTAAGTACATAAGCATATATATGTATATATATTTACATAAACTACCAGAAGTCTGTTACTGCATTCCACTACATAAAATGTAATGATGAAAGCTTAAAACACCTACTTAAAAGGCATTTCATTTACTTGATTTTATACTATTATGGTGTACAGATATTTTGGAAAAAGCACTGAAATTTGCAAATTCCATATGTAAGCATGTGTATTTAATTAAATTTAACTTCATAGAGTAAAAGCATCTGTAAATCATAAGTTAAGACCTTGTTAATTTGTTAGACAACTTGAGGAATACATTTCATTTCATAGATTGAAGGTAATTTTATGATGCATAGCTAATAATAAAAGTTAAACTAGGTAACAAAACACCCGTTAATAATTGCTGAATAGGTCATCATTATATACATTAAACTGAACATTATGACATCTCTTAATCTAGGATCACTTAAATATCGTCAAGTTAGCGGCAAATAGATTTAGTTAATGGAAAAATCAGGTCTTGTATTTTGAAAAAAGACTATACAAGTTTAAATTTACTTAGTTACCCCTTATTTGATGATTGACTGTGTCTTGTTATAATACAACTCTGTAGCATAATATGATCGACTTTTATTACACCAAATAAATAAAAATTTAGGAAATCAACACAGAATTTTAGCTGAAACCAGAATCGACATTCATTAGAGAAAGAAGAATTTCATCCAGTAAAAACTTCTTCATGACGATTTTGGTACTTATAAGTAATCATGTAGCTGTCATTTTGCTGTTAGATATGTTCGGTATCATATATGTGAAATTGCTAGAAGACATAGAACTCCCTTAATACGAGTGTATTAAATAGTTTATTAGGTACGTTGATGCATTAACCCAAATGTATTTGAACTGTAATTGACCAACGATTAGAAACTGCTAGTGGCATATGAAAGAAACACTAGAGTTTTTTAAAATGAGGATAAAATAAGTGGTAATATAAGAGTGTTACAGTAAGTATTTGTTACAACTGTTTCCAAATTCAGAATGTACATACTTTAAATGTATGTGATACTTACGTTTCAGGAAATTAATAATTTAAACAGCTTGGCTTGACTGAATCGTGAATTTCTTGATCTTCAAGGTAACTTATCTACCAGAATATAAAACTGTTTCTTGATTTTTGACTGTGATGATACCTGTAGTACACTAAGATTTATGTTGTATTTTCTATCTATATTAACAGTCTAATAAGAGTTACTACAATTCAAGGTTGTGGAGTTTTATTCACTTGACAACAAAGTCTGATGGCTTCTGTATAGTTGATTCCTATTAGTTAACTTACATCTATTATCTAAGAAACCTTGGCCAAAAATGACTAATGTTTCTGATTTATACAAAATGTCCATTGTAGTTTTCATATAAGTGAATGTGACCATACTGATTATGTTAAATGCCTTCTAAAAAATTTCATTTAGTTTAGTGTGAGATTTGAATCAACAATTCAGACATCACCTGTTAATACTTAAAGTCACATACTAATTCGGTTAAAGTGAAAGCAGACACATGAATTGATTAGATTCGTCACAGATTAGTGTTGATCAGGGTGCCAGTGAAAACTGGGAATCACTGGACAGATGTTTCGTCTAGTATGTGACCTCTCAGAGATGCGTACCGTAGGTTACTCTAAGAGGCTTCATAAACCACGTTTATTCAGATACATGGATATTTTCCCTAAGGAATATCAATTAGAACCAACATTTCGTCGGAAAACTCTACCTTCATAATAAGTTTTTCTTCGGATTCTGAAAAATATGATTTACATAGAATAATAAATGCCATAAAAAATTAGCTTTATTTGTATGTAACGTTAACGTGTTGGAAATGTTTATTGTTTACACCAGTGTATACCACATTTTCTGAACACTGAATGGGTGGGTGTTGCATACTAAAGTGGAGTACTTCATAAATATTTCATTCTTTGTTAACTTTTGTTTGTTTATTTTTATCAAGTATTTCTGACTACGCTACAGTCGGCATGTTATTCGACGACTTTCGTAGTCATTCGTTTGGTGTAAGCATGAGATGAGCCATGGCTGTCTACAATCAAACATAATGTCACTTCCTGTCTTCTTATTAGGCCTCTATTATATATTTTAATGAGTTGCCCGCTGCATGATTAGCACATGCATACGATATTCATTAGAGCCTTAATGAGATTTTCAGTCGATAATGGTAAGTTTTCATGAAGTAAATATACGTTGAAAGCTTCTGGGTGCATTATGAATAGTTGGTTATTTTAGAGAACATAAAAAGTATTGAAAACAATTCTGAAATATATTATGATTTAGAGATGTAGTGTAACCTGCATGTTCCTAATACTCTTGCATAACTTGCTTGATTCTTGTTGCGAGGGAGAAACTGCCTCACGAAATGATTTAGGAGGAACAATTCAGATAACTTGTCAAATATTTTTCGCTGTCATGAAACAATATATTACCGTTGATAAGAAGGAATGCCAATGTCATTTTTGTGAAAACATTATTTGCTTCTGAATAGCTATCTTTATATCAAAGGCATAGAAAATAGTAATGATAATTTAAATTGGTAAATCTTGTGGCATTCGCAGTTAACATAGGACTGAACTATTCTCTCACATCAGCGTCTTTAAGTTATCTCAAGATCTGGGATCGGTAGTCTAGGGCTGTGAAATGTACTTCAGGCAGTATTTTAACATTGTCAAAGGAATTCTATCTTAACGAATACGACAAATAATTGTGATATTAAATAAAGCGGACGAAATTTACGTTACTCAAATAAGAGAATTCTCACACATTAAAATACCGTATAATGTCACAACACTGAAAGGTGACAGAAACATGTCGTTCCCTATGGCTTCCAATATGGCAGTAATAATAGGATTATCTGCTACCGTGTACTTACAGAACAATTTGATAAATTTTAAACAACAGTTGACAAGGACTCGTTTCTAAAACTTTGTTTGTATGGTTAAATTTTTCAACTTGAAGGTGATTTTTTGACATTTATTGTCTTATATTTCACATAAATTTTTGTCAGTCCAGTGATTAAGTTAATTAATAACCGTTTTCTATATTTGTTATACATTGATTTCAGAAGGGTGCTATCAAAATCACAGTAATACAAAAAGCTGCTTAGTTCTAGTATGAAACGTAATAGCGGTGACCACTTACGGCCATTATAAATCCTTGGACTGTTGGCAGCCAGTGATAGAATTACTATTTCAATCAATTTGTAATACAGCGCAAAGATCATCCAATTCCATTCTGTGATAACTTTCAAGAGGTCAAGAACCCAACACTCTTGACCTATAACTCACGTTTTAGGGACGTCTTGGAGTTGGACATGAGTAAGTTGATTATCTTAGTTGATTTAATGTGGTTTACTGGAAACTAGATCTTAATTTCTTGTATGTTTTCTTCTGAAACTAACCTGTCAAACGTACTCTAGTTTTGTATTGTACCAAAGTGTGAACAAACTGAAACAAATATAGGCAACAGATTATAATATAACCTCTACTCAATGAAACTAGTCTTCTCTTTCTTCCGTTCTGGCATCTATTACTAACTGGACTTCATTATCATCGCTTACTATCTGTGACCAAGCTAATACATATACATGAATGCATTCATCGTTTGGATCGTCGCATATAGGTTTAACTGTTAAGTTACTGAATTTTTCGTCTTTGCATTATTCGGTCCATTTATTAATGGTGATTATGAATTCAACACCTATATCGTTACTATTACTTATTTATTACATAATCATTAACATTCACAGTGGCTTACTACAAGTTTAAAAATAAAACTAAACAACTGAGATAATTTTATTAAAAGAATATAGAAATCAAACGTTAGACAAGAACAAACAATCATTTTCATTATCCACTTATTACAACCTAAACATGACTTCACAATAACAATAACAACACAAGATAACTGGAACTTATTTCTTTGATTATTTTTTTTTATGAATGATTGTTAAACTTTTGAATAGTCTCTAAGTAAATTACTGTTTCTATGACGTATATAAGTAGTGAAAAGTTAAAATGTATTAAATAATTAATCTACCTATTGAATGTTCAAAATAGTTTATAAATAACTATATAGTCAAGGATATACTGTTGATTTTATCATGAATATTTGTTTTCTTTAGTCAAACTGTTCCGTTATTAAGTCATATGACAAATGGAAAAGAAGTATGTTCAGTATATGTTCTGAATATAAAACCAATGAAATACAAATCAATAAACTACTAGAAAAAAAAAACAAAACTCCAATGACATTTAGGCAATCTAATAAATTTTTGATGTTTTATTTGATTTTTTTTTTTAATTTGTTTAGGATATATTTTTTTTTATTTATTTCAGGTCACAATTTAGATGATTTATTATTTAGAATATTGGACAGTATTAAATGATTTATAGCTTTTTCAGGAGGAATACACATTGAGGTCAGCTTAGCAGAGAGATAGAGAAGAAGGTATTTTGAGAATGATACATTCAAATTAAACATTACAATGAAATAAACACTAATTATTATTTCTTTTTAATCATAATATAGTGTGACATTATTTTTCAGATATATCACAAACTGATTAAAGTGGTGATCCTAGCAACAATGACTGACTCTCCAAATGGTGCAAATTGCTAAATATTATCAACAGCACCTGGATATAGGTTATAGGTATGCATCACTAAAAAACACTATACTTACTTACTTACTTACTTATGCCCGTTACTCCTCGCTGAGGAGCGTAGGCCGCTCACCAGGGTTCTCCATTTGACTCAGTCCTGAGTAATCTTTCCCAATTGTTTCCAGTTGCTGCTCATCCTTTTAATGTCTGCTTTCAATTCACGACGCAGCGTGTTCTTTGGCCTTCCACTTTTGCGCTTCAAAGTAGGATTCCATGTTAATGCTTGTCACGCGATGCAGTCAAATGATTTCCGTAATGTATATCTTATCCATTTCCAACGTCTTTTCCTAATTTCCTCTTCGGCTGGAAGTTGGTTTGTCCTCTCCCATAGTAAGCTATTGCTGATGGTTTTCGGCCAAAGGACATTCAGTATCTTTCGTAGGCAGTTGTTTATAAATACTTGTACCCTTCTGATGATGTTTGCAGTAATTCTCCAAGTTTCAGCTTTATGCAGCAGAACTGTTTTCACGTTCGAATTCAAGAGTTTGACTTTGAAGTTAGTTGACATTTATTTTGAACCCCATATGTTTTTCAACTGTAGGAATGCTGCCCTGGTTTTGCCAATCCTTCCCTTTACATCTGCATCAGACCCTCCTTGTTCATCGACGATGCTTCCCAGATATGTGAAAGTATTCACTTCTTCCAGAGTTTCTCCATCAAGTTGAATCGGGTTGGTGCTCCCTGTATTAAATTTGAGAATCTTGCTCTTTCCCTTATGTATGTTCAAGCCTACTGATGCTGAAGTTGCTGCTACACTGGTTGTCTTTGCTTGCATCTGTTGGTGTGTATGTGCTAAAAAAGCTAGATCATCTGCGAAGTCCAAATCATCGAGTTGCATCCTACTTGTTCATTGAATCCCGTACATTCCCTCTAATGTGGAGGTCTTCATGACCCAGTCAACCACTAAGAGGAAGAGAAAAGGTGAGAGCAGGCAACATTGTATGACTCCAGTCCTCACTGAAAATGCATTTGTCAGTTGTCATCCATGCACAATTTTGCACTGTGTTCCGTCGTAAGTGTTCCGGATGGTGTTGACGAGTTTCTCTGGTACGCCGTAGTGTCGAAGAGGTTTCCATAGTGTTCTCCTATCTACACTGTCAAACGCCTTCTCACAATCAATGAAGTTGATGTACAGTGGCGAGTTCCACTCAAATGATTGTTCAAAGATGATTAGTAGTGTTGCGATTTGGTCCGTGCACGACCGATTCTTACGGAAACCAGCTTGTTGATCTCGAAGTTGTGCCTCCACTGAATCTTTCATTCTGTTCAACAATACTCTGTTAAAGACTTTTCTCTGATATCGACAGTAGCGTGATCTCTCTGTAGTTGTCACATTTGCTCAAATCTCCTTTCTTTGGTATCTTGCTAATATGTCCTTCTTTCCAGTCTGCCGGCACTTGTTCTTCCTTCCAGATCCGTTTGAATTAAAGGTGGAACATCCTTGCTATTACATCCATATCCGACTTGAGTGCTTCAGCTGGTATATTGTCAGGTCCTACTGCTTTCCCACTTTTGATTTGTCTGATGGCCATCTTGATTTCTCCCATCGTTGGTGGAGTGACATCGATCAGGAGATCTGTAGGTGTTGCTTCGATGTCCAGTGGGTTCGGTTGAGCTGGCCTATTTAGGAGTTCCTCAAATTGTTCTACCCACCTATTCTTATGTTCTTGAATCTCAGTGAGTGTCTTGCCTTCTTTGTTCTTGACCGGTCTCTCTGGTTTACCATGTTTATCTGCCAGTTTCTACGTTGTGTCGTATAGCTGTTATATATTTCCTTCTCTTGCAGACTTCTCCGCTGTCGTTGCAAGGCCTTCGATGCATTTCCGTTTGTCGGCTCTAATGCTCTTCTTTACCTGCTTATTTACTTCTGAGTATTCAGCTTGAGCCTTGATTTTCTCTACTCTTGTTCGGCTGTTGTTGATTTCTATCTTCTTGTTCCTCCTTTGTTGAATTTTGCTCAATGTCTCAGTGGAGATCCATTCCTTATAATCGTGCTTCTTGCGGCCCAGAACCTCCTGACACGTTGACGTTATTGCTTCTTTGATTCCTTTACAGTTATCCTCCATAGTGGTTTCTTCTTCTTTCGGCAGATCTTGTAAGGCTTGGAACCTATTGTTGAGAGATATTTTGAATTTGTTGAGTTTGTCAGTGTCTCGAGAAAGGCTGTATTGAGCCGTTGTACTGCTGCCACTCCAGTTGTCCACTGCATCTTTAGCTTCAGTTTCATTTTAGCAACCACCAGGTGGTGGTCTGAAGCTATGTCAGCTCCTCTCCTGGTTCTTACATCTTCCATTGATCTTCTAAATTTTTTATTGATACATATATGATCGATTTGATTCTCTGTAGTATGATCCGGTGAGACCCATGTAACCTTGTGTATGCGTTTGTGGGCGAATATTGTACCACCTATAACCAATTTGTTGAAGGCACATAGGTTTGCAAGTCTTTCACCATTGTCATTTCTGTCTCCCAGTCCTTGTCGTCCTACGATTTCTTCATATCCAGTGTTGTCCACTCCGACTTTGGCGTTTAGGTCCCCCATCAGTATTGTCAGATCCTTTCCTCAACACTTTGCTATAATTGATTGCAGTCAATCGTAAAACCGATCTTTGTCTTCGTCGTTGCCGTCGTTGGTTGGTGCATAGCATTGGATAATATTCATTGTAATTCCTTTCTTCATTGTTTTGAAAGATGCTTTGATGATCCTGGGTCCATGTTGTTCCCATCCCACAAGTGCATTACGTGCCTCCTTGGACAGCATCAGAGCAACTCCTTGGGTGTGAGGAGCATTTTCCTCTTCGTGGCCGGAGTATAGTAGCGTCTCTCCCGCGGCCAATGTTTTCTGTCCAGCTTGAGTCCAATGGGTTTCGCTGATTCCGAGTATTGTCAAGTTGTATCTCTTCAATTCTGCAGCTATTTGATTTGTCTTCCCGCTCTCCCACATTGTTCGAACATTCCATGTACCTATAAAAATATTTGCTCTGGTTGTTAGAAGGGGGAGGCATCGGCCTCATGACTTCCGAAGAATTCCGGCTTTCATCATGAGGCGTCATAAACCATCCTTCCACTCCCGGGGCAGAGTTTAAATGGTTTATCTTGTTTAATCTGGTTTGCGTTTTTTTAGCAAGTTTGAGTTTTTACGGGATGGGGGTGCTAGCCCCATGCCCAACCCTCCTCCTTTACCCAGGCTTGGGACCGGCAGTAACCCTTGGAGGGCTACAGGCGGAGTTAAAAAAACACTATACTGGAATGAAACAATCATTCACTGTTTCCTGGTTCTCAAATGCCCTACTGAAATCATTCTGTGATGAATATAAACAAATGCGACAAATACGTTTTAAGTGTGTAGATAACCAGGAGCAAAATAAAAATATGTTGATTTTGATAATGTATTAAGTTATAAATAAATACTTCAATCAGACGGTTTATAGTTAAGTGACTGATTAAAATGCAACGAATGTTTGCTTCTAGCTATAATGAATTAAGTTTTCAAAATTAAAGTGTTATTATCCTTACAAGATGGATTAAAATTTAAAAATGTGTGCCCTTCACAGAAAAGATCTGAGTGAAATTATATCAAGAACGATTTACCTTTAACTGAACATTCATTAAAAATTAAGTAATATAAAATATTTGTTTCGTACTCTGAGTAAACTACTTAACAGTCTACACTACATTTTGCACAAAGAAACTAAGCTTGGACCAAGAGACTTTGAAGGGCATTCTTTACCTTTAGACAACAGTGTGCAAATTTAGTAGTTCCAGGTTCCCGCTACAGTCAGTTGTTTATTTCATGAGATCATAATTATGTCATTACTGATTCATTCTTCACTTTAAGACTGACAAGTTAAAACCAGCTTTTGATAGTAGTAAACAATTTGTCTGTGATTAGCTGACTAGGGACATTATAAATTACAAGTGAGGTATATTGTCATATATAGATATGACGAACTATTTTCAAAGTATGTACAGTTCATTACAGCTAGTTGAGTTTTTAATTTTTAGAATAATGGTTTCAACGTTTAAACGAATGTTTTAGAAGTTCTCATTGAATGACATTATTCGTGAATCTACTACTAAATTAATCATAAAAGATGCTCATCCTCATTATTTTTTTATTTTTATTAGTCTTGATAAAATAATGAATTTATTTTATCACCTCAAGCCATTAGTAAATGTTAATGAAATAAAAGTAATGTTCATCAAGATGGGTATTTATTTCAACTTAATTAGTAAAACGTTAATTTACACTGACATTGCTAACCAACGATTCCTAGTAGTGTTTATTTAAATTAAAACGCACTTCTTGTTTGCTCTAACTAGTTGAAGACAAATTTATGACCTTAATAAGAGCAGTAAATAATCATTGGTAAACCAAATAAACAGAAACCTAGTACCTTGTCCTAACTAGTTGAGATATACATAATTCATACAGATAAACAGTTTAGGAATCAAACTGATGGACTCGGTAGTCTTGTTTAATAAACGAAGATATTCTAGATAGGACGAATCAATTAGGATGTATATTTAGATTATCCAAATAATTTGTCATGGACTGAAATTGATCATTTTCTGTTGCTATATGTACATCCTAAAAGGGTTGCCTCGGCATAGCAACTATTCACAAACATTGTTTATGTTGGATTGTGACTATCAAGTAAAATCCAGAATACGGCAGGTATATTCGGCTGACGAGCCCAAAGCAGGACGAAACGCACGTCCTAGAATTTCCTTATCAATTACAATCCAATTTAAACAAGAATGAACTAATTTTATACTTGAGAACATTATCCATGAAATTGGATTATACTGTATCTTGTCAACACAGTGAAGATATCTTACAAAAATGTTAAAAATTCGAACTAAACTACGCAACCAATAGCAACAAAACAATGAATCATAAGTAACAATTCTGAGTAAAAGTCGGTTTAATCGAACATGCTATGAAACTACTTTAAATTTGCTTTCAAAGAAATCCCTGTCTTCTATTTTTAGTGACACTTCAGTAATTTACTTTGCTTTACTCAGTAACGAGTAAATCCCATCATATTTGTATTCCTCTAATACGTAAAATACTTTAAGATACAAAGTGTGTAGTCTGATAAAAACAAGGTATTTTGTTCAAATTAAAATTTTTTGGATGATTACATCATTAAAGTTAATGAAACTTCCAAGATTAATTAACAATTTGATCTAATCAACTACTTTTCTATGTCTACCATTAACTAAAGTACTATTGTAAAATGTTTTCGAGACAACGTTTTCAATTTATGCAGTTAGACACAATTCAAAATAATTAATGAAGCTCATTGTGTTATTAAATCAACTTAAAGACGTTTCAGTAAAGAAAATTTTTCTTTTTGCGGAAGTCATTTACAACAACTGTACATTTGAATTTATAGCAAATTTAGCGAATAATTGTTTGTAATAAAATAGAGGAGCATTAAGTTATTCACTAAAGTAATCAAAACATGGTCACATTCTCACGTATTCAATAAATTGACAGTTCACGGTTTCTTTAAGTAGTTATCTAAGAAGGTATTGTGTCAAAGTTAGTTAGACGTTCTCAAGTATCGGATGCGTTAAGTCAAGAAAGCAGTCTTTAAAATGGAATAAAAGAAATGTTAAATATATTGCGTATAAAAGAATATGTGGTTATAAAAAACTCGTAAGACAGGTAGGAAATAACAAAAACTTAAGAAATAAAGAGGAGATGATAAGACTATGATAAAGTCAAAGATTAGATATACTTCTTTTGAATACAAAGATCTGGCTGGAATTGTTGAACTGCCAACACCTAGGCCATATGCAATTTCGTTACTTGAACTCCTTTTGAATCAGTACATCCTAAACTATGCAACATTGTTCAATTTCTCTAACATTAATTTCACATTGTTCCAGATAATTTAAATCTTGTAAGTGTCATTGTTTACTATGTACTAAATTGTTATTAAAAAGTAAACTGTAATGAATCAACATTAAATTGTAAAAACCTACTTGAAAAATTACTTATTGTGTAGTAACCTATGAGGAGAATCAATCAATATCCCTATAGACAACATCCTTAATACCTACATTATATAAATGTCAGATGCACAGCTATTCCACGATCATTAAACTAATTGGTTCTAACAACCCTGTATTTAAGTAGTCGTCTTCAAAGGTGTAGTCAATTTCATCAAATTTTGCATGAAGGACAATGAAGGATTCGAAATTAAACCACTTAAAATATTGCTTATGACCATACATTACTTCTTTTAGTGTTTACTTATTAGAAGCTTACGAATAACCCAAGTTAATTTACTGAAAATATATGGGTTATATTCATTCTTATTTTATATTCAATAGTACATCGAATGCCAAAATATTTTAAATTGAACCTTACACTTGTTGAACTGCAGTAAAACAGGTTAAGAGTAATAGAATCTCTCCCATTTGACTAGAAAGAAATTAAGTAATTCAAATGGAGCAATCATACTACTGCTTCTTAAAGTTAATCTCTTCATGTATTTACAGAACTAATGAATTAACTAGTATGCAATCAACTTTAACTAAATACAATCTATATTAATCATTAGTGAACTATATAACCACATGATATACATTAAAAATTGTTGAAAACAATTAATTCATAGACTACTCCAGTGTGTATACACACTATGAAACAACACCGTCAGTGTTACACGTACCTGAAACTAACAAAATATATGCTGCACTAGTGATCCATGTCAGTTGTCCTTTTTTATGAAGTGTTTTAATACTTTAATAGTTAAAATTATTTTCTAATGTTTCTTTTTTATCTTTAGATTTCAGAGTATTCTTCATTTATTTCAATTTACAGTGTCACTTGACCAAATTGTCATATTGATTTTGTTCAATTTTCTACGCTTGTTAAGTCAAGTTTTGCTAGAATTCTACTTTAAATAGTTACTTAAGTTTAATATTTTGTTTGTATTTATATAAAGATATAAATAGAGTGCTTAGTGCGGTACTTAATTCCGATTAATTTGAATGAAAACAGCAGTGGTTTAACTGTTCTTGTGATTCATGATAACGGACTAACACAGATGTGAATAACTGTTATTGTGGAAGACTAAAGTGGAGTAACAAACTCTTAGAACTATGTTTTAAAAGACTATTTCGTTTGTTTTAACAGAGAGTAGTGTAAACATTACATTTCTATCATTTTTGTGTTCCTCTTACCCTCTCTTCCTGTTCAACATATTTACTGTGAGTATATTCTTTCTTATTACGAACTACAGTTAATTGGTTGCGTACAAGTAACCCCTATTCATTACCATTATCTGCTTTGTTTTGTATTAATATTAAATTACTAATTGCTTGATAGTGTGGTCGAATTTTATGTATATATAAAGGAATGCCTGAAATATAATACAATTTTGTCTGGTTGATTCATCGGATTGTGTTCTCCCAGTTCTGGCGTGGTGTCGAGTGGGAATTGGACAGACATGCAGGGACTAGCTAGGCTTGCTTTTGTGGCCACGTGCATACATGGTCATATCCATTAATTGGTCTCATACATTCAAGCTTAGTAGAGTACTTCTTTTACATCATAGTAGTTGGCGAATGGGGTGGAAATCAATGAACTGAAGCAGAACCCAGCATTTGCAGAGGAATCAAGGTCATCCGGTCAGTGGTCAAAAGTAGCGTCTTAACAAAGGCCAATCAGTACTCCGAATCATCAACCTTGCATCCCATCATCCACTAGCTAAGTCATTATTTTCAGCGAATTAGTATATCAGCACTTACTGAGCGTGCAGACTTATTGATATATGAATGTCTTTCTATCCACCTGTTGATTGAAGTACTGTTAGGGCAAACTGGTATTCAAGTCAGCGGCGTCAGCTTGCTAATAGTCGACGAAGTTGTACCTAAGCCCATGTGTGAAATAAATTCTCAAATTCAACAAGAATATCCGATAATAGTGTCTCTACCCCTAGTGCCTAGTAATACGTCATAACAATAATGAGTCAGAGTAAACAACGAGTTTGAATATATATAAGATGAAGTGTGTTACTCATACGTACTGTTTTGGAATTATATACAATATAATTACGCGAAATCAACTACTATTTGACTTCATGACATTCTTATTTTCACTGTGTTAATTAACCTGATAACACGTTGTCGAATAATCAGTGATAAAATTTATTCAGTCAATATACATCCTAAACTTAATTATTAACCAGTGAAATATATGAAATGTAGTGTATTATTCTGGGACTGGGAAAAAGAAATGATAGTGGTGAAAAAATTAATAAACCTATGTGCTTTCAACAAATTGGTTATAGGAGGTACAATGTTCCCCCACAAACGACTACATAAGGTTACATAAGTCTCACCGGATCATACTACAGAGATTCACATTGTTCATAAATGCATAGGTGGGTAGAACACTTTGAGAAACTCCTAAATAAGCCAGCTCAACTGAACCCACTGGACATCGAAGCAACACCTACAGATCTCCTGATCGATGTCACTCCACCAACGATGGAAGAAATCAAGATGGCCATCAGACAAATCAAAAGTGGGAAAGCAGTAGGACCTGACAATATACCAGCTGAAGCACTCAAGTCGGATATGGATGTAATAGCAAGGATGTTCCACCTTTAATTCAAACGGATCTGGAAGGAAGAACAAGTGCCGGCAGACTGGAAAGAAGGACATATTAGCAAGATACCAAAGAAAGGAGATTTGAGCAAATGTGACAACTACAGAGAGATCACGCTACTGTCGATACCAGGGAAAGTCTTTAACAGAGTATTGTTGAACAGAATGAAAGATTCAGTGGATGCTCAACTTCGAGATCAACAGGCTGGTTTCTGTATGGATCGGTCGTGCACGGACCAAATCGCAACACTACTAATCATCTTTGAACAATCATTTGAGTGGAACTCGCCACTGTACATCAACTTCATTGATTGTGAGAAGGCGTTTGACAGTGTAGATAGGAGAACACTATGGAAACCTCTTCGACACTACGGCGTACCAGAGAAACTCGTCAACACCATCCGGAACACTTACGACGGAACACAGTGCAAAATTGTGCATGGATGACAACTGACAAATGCATTTTCAGTGAGGACTGGAGTCATACAATGTTGCCTGCTCTCACCTTTTCTCTTCCTCTTAGTGGTTGACTGGGTCATGAAGACCTCCACATTAGAGGGAATGTACGGGATTCAATGAACAAGTAGGATGCAACTCGATGATTTGGACTTTGCGGATGATTTAGCTTTTTTTAGCACATACACACCAACAGATGCAAGTAAAGACAACCAGTGTAGCAGCAACTTCAGCATCAGTAGGCTTGAACATACATAAGGGAAAGAGCAAGATTCGCAAATATAACACATGGAGCACCAACCCAATTCAACTTGATGGAGAAACTCTGGAAGAAGTGAATACTTTCACATATCTGGCCTTTGGCAATAAATAGTAAACTAAATTTCTTTTACTCATCTGCGCCAAACTTACATTTCTGCATACTATCTACTTGGTGTTTGTTTTCAGTCTTTACAGAAGTTTATCTGGTTTTGTCAAAAATAAGTGGAATTCTGAATTTTCTGCAGGTGCTACCGCAAAAATTGTGTAATAGCGATAATTATTGAATTCATATAGCGTCATGTCAATAATGCTGTACTTGTCACCCACGAAGTTGTTGTCCATATATGTGTTAAAGAATTTGTATATCTATTGTCGGTTGAAGAGATACGGTTTTCAGATTAGGCATGAAATAATTTGTTTAAAGTAGATTGACTATCAGTCCCATTGTGACAACATCAATTTGCCTTTAAGAATCCTCTTTAAATTTGAACTGGACGTTGAAAGTGCATTGTAACAGTAATTTTTTTAGGCATTACGTTGCTACACTAACTCTAGTGCTGTTATTACTGATATATTCACAAGAACAGCAAATTGTTACGACAGGGGGAATGTTTATGAAAAGAAAAAGTATATTGAATGAAGTTGCCCTTTTGGATGCAGTTAGGTTGACTACTGAGTCTACAAAATAAAACGAGTCAAAATTGCTGTACATATCGGTAGCTTTTCTGACCGATTATTAGATTACTACCAACCATCTGACTACAAGTCTTTCTTATACACCTTTGGCAGGCCACACATTCGTGTGATAACGGGACTCGATTCTCTTAGACTTTCGTCACACTTATATCAAACAGTTTAACTTCACTTTTTGTTTAATGATTTATTTGAATAAGTTTAAATTAATAGCAACTAGACAATTAGGTCTGGAGACGTAAAAGGAGAGAAAACAAAAAATTAGACTTAAACCTAAATGTTATAACAATCACAGGTTTCTGTTTGACTATAGTCTATCGTGTTAAGAACAAAACAATTTTAAGAATACCTTTTGTTCTTCCATACGTTCTATTGTTTAAAGTTAACAACCAATTAGAACTAATTAAACCATCCATCTAACAATAACTGATGTTTTTCTTTGAAACTAAGTTTTACTTTACGTAGTTTGCAATCAAAGTTTAACGACAACTTAAGCAATGAAAAAAGTTCTATTAGAAATATAAACGTTTAAATGATAGTTAAGAGTTAAGAGTTTTCTATACTAATTAACGACTGCAATTTGCTGAAATGAAAAGGTTTCTTTCATTGAAAACTAAACGCAATAATATCAATTTAAACAATAAGTCTTTCAAAAGATTGAATCTATTCACTGCATTAAATAATAATACTAGCTAATAGAATAAACAATAAAGTCTATGCTGAAAATTGCTAATTTTAAAACAATTAGTCCTTTGATAAACTTTGTCATTGCAGCCCAGTAGTGTAGAGTGTTGAGCGTTTGCAAACCTGAAACCTCTAAGGTGGAATCTAGGGCTCATACCACTGAGGAGTCCCAAGCTAGGAAGAAGCAGCTGTCTAGTGTTCTCTAGTTTTTAACGATACCCTCTCAACGTTATTTTGTGACGAACTCAACCAATATAACTCAATACCAATCTTTACAAACCATCTTAATTTAATTCAAAAAAGACAATGTTTATAAGATCTGCGTGATTATTTCGTTGATTTTTATTTTTTGTATAGAAACGACTAAGCAAATTCATGTATGATCAAATTTTTCGAAGTGTATTGGGCAAATATATCACACAACCTTGACAAACTTCGTATTCATATCGCATTATCAAAATACTACTTTACTGTGTATATTATAAATTTAGCAATTACCTAGGCCAATTTCGTTATACATTTCATTATTAGAATATTGGTTTTGATCTAGATTTACTTATTTCTAAAATAATCCGTATGTCAATTTTCATTTTAACTATCTGTTGTTTTTGTTATGTTGTGTAACATATTTCACTGCCATAACTGAAGTTGTGCCTATCAATTATTAATGAAAGGTGTTATATAAATGGAAAAGTGCTTTGAATTGGATTAAAACAACAGTTTGTTTAGTAAAGAATCGACCTAACTATTTGGAGCCATACGTTAAAACTAGTAACCTTTCAACTTATTCTGTATGTAAGAATAATATATATATATAATATATATATATAATATATATATATAATATATATATATAATATATATATATAATATATATATATAATATATATATATAATATATATATATATATAATATATATATATATTATATATATATATTATATATATATATATATATATAATATATATATATATTATATATATATATATATATATATTATATATATATATATATTATATATATATATATTATATATATATATATTATATATATATATTGCACATCTCTCAACGGCTAAGTGAAGAATGAACTAAACGAATGTAATAGTAGCAATTTAATTTAATTCAAAAAAGACAATGTTTATAAGATCTGCGTGATTATTTCGTTGATTTTTATTTTTTGTATAGAAACGACTAAGCAAATTCATGTATGATCAAATTTTTCGAAGTGTATTGGGCAAATATATCACACAACCTTGACAAACTTCGTATTCATATCGCATTATCAAAATACTACTTTAATATTTATGCTTAGAATATACGTATTAACTATGTGTTTTAAAGTGTTTAGAGTATAGGAAGTTTTATAGATGATAATGCATAATTAATACTAAGTAACCTTCACTAATATTTTCGCAATCTATCTAGCCGAAGAATCAAATTTCATCAACCTCCTGTTTAGCTTCTATATGATATATTAAGTCTATTACGAAGTCACATCTACTGAACGGTACGCTCTGCGTTTGTTTTTTTAACATGTAACAGAAAGGGCATATTTGTAGGTAAAACCTAGCTTGAGATTGATTAAAGATCTACTTCATTCTTAACAGTTGCCAATGCATTAAAAATGAACTGGCCCAGAGAAAACCAACTACACTTTATTAGCAAACTTTGATACCCTCATCAATAAAATCAGTCATTTTATAGTTACCGTTCACTCACGTTAGCAACAGTTGTCTTTTTATAGATCAGTCAATATATATCATTTGATATGATAATTTTGGTATTAGTGAAAATGGTTTTTATACTTTGTGTCACCAGTTAATTATTGTATATTTTCTCAGAGCTTGCTTTTACAAGTGTCTATAAAACTATGAATTCTACTAAACAGGGAATGTTACATTTTGACGAACTCTTTCTGTGGGTTGCATATCTATCTAAGGTGTATGGAAATGAGGAATATCTAAAATTTATGAAATCATATTTCTTATAAATATACCATAAATTGAAATGATAACTCCTTTTTGTGACGATTTTAATAGCGTTCTACTTTTTCCTAACTCTACACAAATATCGGTTCAGGTATTCATACATTCAATATGTGTTGTTACTCTATGACAACATGATGCCAGAAAAAATCTAATGAATAAATGCCTTTTTAAAAGAATGACAGATTCTGTTTAAATAACCCATCTAAAATTTATTTTTAAGTAATATACATCACTGTGTAAAATACATATATTCACATGGAAAATTTGATAAATAAATTACAAGATAAGAATTCAGATAATTGAAATGATGTAGTTTATGTAAAAATCGGTGTCAAGTTTAGTTGGTTGGATTCATCAGAGATTGACGTTGGTAAGATATCATTAAAAACCGCAGTGCATTGGACAGCCATTTCGTCCTAGTATGGGGCTCTTCAGAAGCAGGTACTCTACGTTTATTCAGCAAAATCAAACCTGATTTCTTTTGGTAGCGAAAGCCTAGCCCTTTACACCAGTGGGCCGGCGAATGATTGTAGAATTTTCACATCCATCAACTTGTGATATGACGCTACGATTATTATTTCTTTCGGTGATAACTGTCTCAGTCTCGGCAAGTGTGAACTTCACCAATTACTAGAATTTCAAGAACATTTTTAAATCAGTCCATGTGAGCTGATAAATGTAGTTGAATCAAAGTGATATTTTGTGAAGATTGACATTAGTCTTAGCTCATGGAATTTTACCACTGGACACCGCCCCAGTAGTGCAGTGGATTAAGCGTCCACCAACCTGAAGGCCTTGGGCTCTATTTCACCGGTGGAATCGTGGGCACACACTTATTAAGGGTCCCATCCTGGAACAAAACAGTTGCCTAGTGCTCTATGACTTTCAGTGATACCTTACCAATATCAACCTGTGACGAATCGAATCAACTAAAATCTGTTAGTTATTTCCTTTCGGAAAATGTGAAGACATAAACACTACTTCATGTTTCACACTATAAATCAGTTAGATAGAGATTGACTGATAGTTACATGACATTAATCAAATATAACTAGTCATTACACGCTATTAATATCACTGAATAGGGAATTGTACGCATTTACTTGTCCCCATTCGAATCTGAATGTTATTAAAAGTGATAACATACTGCATCCATCCATCCATCCATCCATCCATCCACTTCAACATTCGTTATAGTTAGTCACAATCACTTCTTAGGTAATTAAAAAATAATGAAAACAATAATATAGAATTAGTTATTCAATATCAGTATGACTTCAAAAACATGTTTACTAGGTACTAATCTGTCTAAGCCCCTACGTAAAATTGTTCACAATATCAAGAAAGCTCAGTCAGTTGGCTTTATTGAATGAAACCAGTGATTTCGATGAAGGTAGTTGAAATAATTCTATGATAGTACTTTGTATTAAGAGAAGATGCACTGTAATGTTGAAATATTTGTTTGAATAATGGAACTGTATCATGGAATACTTTAAGAACTGTTGGCATTCATTTACCAATTTACTGTCAATACATATCGAATTAGAATTCCTTCATATTTTTAATACGATTAATTTAAAGTAATGAACCCCTCAAACATGGTTTGTTCACGTCATAAGTAGTTTATGCATTTGTTAATATTCTTGTTTTAAACACTGCCTAGGAAATAGTTAATTGCTTAAAATTTATGTATAATGTGTGCATATTGTCATTAAGATATTGTCTTAGAAGATTATAGTAAGAAGTGATATGTAATTTTAGAACTGTGACTGATTAGTGTCTATTGCTAATACTGAATATGTGGATTCGTTTGTGCTCTAACATTTAAAAATATGTGTATCAAACTAATGAGTCCTAAATAGGATTAAGTAAGAATTTCAGATTTAACCACTAATCTCTTACCATGTAAACAGTTATGTTAAGCTTATTTCACTTAACTAACAATAAACATATAACCTGCATTCTGACACTATGCTCTACAACATTTAGTTTCCCGTAACATCTAAAAATACTTTATCATGAAAAGTAGGAAACACATGTTAGTGTACCTTTAATGTAAACACTTCAATCCAGAATAATCATATTTGATTCGATTCATAAACGATACAAATCAATATAATGATTGCATGTTACGTAATATAAACAAACTGAAATTTTCAGCTACTATTCACTAGATAATACGTTAATCATAAATGGAATTTAATTATCATTTCAAAACTTTAAACTTAGTACTTTTTTAGTTGAATGAAACTGCGTTTTACAGATGCGTAATATCAAATAACATTAGTTGGATGTAGATAATACTACTTAAATAATTTATGTAATCTTTGCCTATTGTCAAAGTAGGTGGGCTATACTACTAGAAAACAACATAGGGATAAACTTACTTTACTATTACTTCTTCAACAGTAAATTATATTACTAATAAGAATGAAATGAATTAGTTACTACAATTGATTGCGCAATAAAATGACAAAAAATACAAACGGAAAAAAGGATAAATATTTTTACTGATGGAAACAAACAGTAAAAAACACTTTTTATTATGTATATGCTTCTTCAACATGAACAACATAAGACTACATCATTTTAGTGAATAATCTGACTAATTTGTCAAAAGGTAACTGATGAAGCATTGAATTATGAATGCAAAATAGTACGTTGATTGACTGATTTACCTAAAATATAACATAAAAAATCATAGATTTACAGATTCATTTGAAATTTGAAGTGAAATTATGGGAGCAGTTCGAATTTTCGACAAGGCTACGGAAAGCATGAACTACTAATTTTGTAATAGCTAAGGGTTTGCAAATATAGTTTTAATTGAATTAAGTTGGTTTGTGAAGATTGGTATCAAGTTTATCCGATTGAATTCTTCGCAGACTGATATTGCCAGGGTACTATTGAAAACCAGGGAGCACTGAACAGCTATTTTGTCCTAGTATGGGACTCCTCAGCAGTATTCACCCTAGATTTATCCCAGGGGTTACAGGTTGGCGAGTGCTTAACCCCCGTACAACTGGGCAGGAATCCAATAGGAGAGTTCCTACTCCCACCTAATTATGACAAAGCGCACACTACTGAGAAATCTTATACTAAGGCGAAACGGCTGTCCAGTGCTCCCTGGTACCTAACCACTCACAAACCTTAATTTCTCATTTAAGGTAATTTCAGCAAAGCTCAGTTTCTACTCAGCCATTGGCATTGACCATATTTAAAAACGAGTTAAAATGTAACCCTAAGGGTTTGCTACTCAACTTTCTGTAATTTTCCAAATCTTTCATCTTTATGCGATTAAATAGTTATGATAGTCACTTGTTTTTTTTCTACTTTAATTATTACTGAAATAATTTCAGTTTACATGTGACTTGTTACAAAATCTCCTCTACTGAAATTTCTCAAAGCTTTTTATCTCGTAATCAGCCAGTCTCTTTGGCTTATGCATATCATTACTCCCTCTACATTTATATAATTAGAATTATTATTTAATCTTTTATCAGAATATTTTATCCATTTTCCTACTTGATATTATGTAATCAATCAATTTGATAACGATGTGTCCCTATCCATTCACTTATGATTTGTAACTTGTGAATAATAGTCTCTTTGTCCACCCATTTATGTTAATAATTCGCGATTGTTTTTATGAACACGTCGATTTCTATAATACTATACTCGGACATATCACCACCTAGACTGTATCGATTTGTCTATTACTGCAAATTATATATACATATAATAGTGTAGAGCCCTGATTAAAAACTTAATGGAAACTAATTTTCTCTACTCGCCGTTTTTCATTGTTTTAACTGGAAATAATCTACTAGCTCAAATTATAAGTTATATCAGTATTATATAACGGCTAAATCAGTATTGATTTTTTATCTTCACTGTTATTTATAGTATTATTATCCTAGGATATGTATAGAGTAATCATGATTTGAAAGAGAGATTCATCATTGGTACAGTAGTAAATTTATGGTACTAGACATTTGCATAGTACCTTTGCATACTTTATAAGTTCATAATTAATATAATTCATCGTAAACAGTTTGTCAGTCATTCTCAGATATAGTTGGAGCAAATGTCATAGCTAGTTGATACCAACTCCAAGTGACATGGCTCACAATCGATCACAGTGAAGTAGGCGCATCAGCACTTAATCTTCCCCTTACGTTGTGAACTTAAGATTACTTTATACCTTTACATGAACTAAGTCTTTCTCCATGTACAACATTCTATATGTTCATATATTTTTCTTATTACCATTAAGATAACTACTACTTCTACTAATTTGGTGTTTATCTTGCTCCGCTGCTGTGTTACAACTTCAACAGTTACACCTATGTTTCAGGCTCCGTGTTGTGCGTGTTTGCTTACATATAAGTATGACGTTAATTGATCGTAAATCTAATGTAATCTCTGATTACAACTGTTTCCTAATATTAAACTATTTGAATGAAATACTACAACAGTTCCTTCAATAAGTTATCATATGTTTTTAAAATTTGCTCAGGTATCTTGTTTTATAAACTTTTCCAATTGTTTTCATACAAAAGTGACCAAATAACTATACATGCATTTATCTTAACCAGCATATTCACAATACGCCTTAGAATAAAATATACATAATAGGCAGATTTTTACAAAAAATCTAAATTTTGGACATACTACTTAAAAAGATATTACTGAAATTAACTAATAGTAATCACTCATGAATGTCATTTGATTAATGCATTTAAAGGGATATTGCCATCTGTTCTATGTATCAAATTCATAAATTAAAAACAAAAACAAGAGAACAATGATATCACTTATTCTCTTCATTATATTATAATCCATTAATATTCAATCATTGCATGCAATTGTTATTAGTATTACTTAGAGCATAACGACAAAATTAGAAGGAGAGACGTTATGTTTTAAAATGCAATCAGCATAGTTTTGAAATATCTTTAATGCACCAAGCATTTTAGGATCTCTTAATGAACAATTACAATAGTTTAGAAAAAGATGTAGATGTCAGATGAAGCCTATTATAGTACAGAAGAATAAATAACGGAAACTTAGAGCAGTGTATTTTTTTAGATTATGTTGTTTACTACAGCTGTACAAAATAAATGTAGACTTGTCCCTAGCTGATCACAATACCATCTGATCAAATCTAGTCTTATTAACCCGTTCCCCTTTCTTCAAAATCATCCTTTAATGTAATTTACGTCACTAAAAAATGGGCTCAAAGGAAGGACGGCTTAAAAACTAAAAGTTTAGGTTGAATTATTGTGTACTTCTTCAGTATTTACTTTATTTTACCATACTTAGTAATTAAATATTTCCATTTATTGTCCTCAACAAGTGGTTCGTCACCGCGTCTGTCAGATGGATAGATACCTTCTTATTATTCGTTCTATATTTGAAAAATTTAAATAACTTATAATGCAAGTCATTTCTACTTTTCTGTAGACTATGATCTTGTAGTACAGCCATAGTGAGTAATATCGTTGAAGTGAAAATTGTATTTGCCGAGTTGCATTTATTTCTTCTTCCTATCTACATGTTTTGTTATAAACACTGATGCTGATGTTAGTTTACTAAGGAATTTTCTACTTTTACATCAGAATATTCATTATTCACCGGGTATATTAGTGCAAACATTATTCAAATCTGAATCATCTAATTCAAAGTAACTTACATTTTATTATCAAAAAATTATATTACGACTGTTTCTTACTTTTAAGTTAACTACGAATCCACTGAAAGTTTGATCCGGATTAACCGATTCTTTAAAATCAAACCATGTTTGTACCACTTTCAAACAGGGGATTTGCAAATTGTTCACAGCATCCTGTGCAAGCAATCACTTTTCACTATCGTTTATTGAATTTTACTAGTAATTAACATACTGTATATAACAAACCTTAGGTACAGATTATAAAATGTTGACTGACAAAGTTATTCAGTCAAATCAATCACTGTTACTCCTTTGTGAAACATTATCCACCAACCAGTATTCTCCAGCCAAATCTGTCCTCATATCATTTTACCACTTCCTCTCAAATGCTACTCATTATTTATATGTCTGCCTCTTATTCACTGCCCAATGTATTCTTGGGTTTTTCTCTTCTCCTTTGGCCATGAAGATTCTGAGTTAGTGCCTGTCTTGTGACTTAGTCTTATGACCATCGCATGAACACACGAACCTACCTAAAAGTGAAAAAAATATCAACTTATAAAATAGTTCAGTTACTTGATTATACTTAAAGTAATTTTCTTCATAAAATGAAATATGCTAATCTATAAGTATCCTTTTTGTATTTATTAAACTTTAACACTGACTGCAAAACAATAAACCACTTTTTGAAACAGGAAATTATAAGATTTTTCAATTTATATTTGTCTTATTGTAAATAAGAAAATTTCACTTTCTACGGATCATACTTTTTATCAGAATTGCGGGTAAAATGGGTTCTTGCTGCATAATCGTAACATAAGAGTGTGTTAACTTAAAAATTACTTCATTAACTAATCGTTTCTTTTCATAAACAGGACGTATACTTACAGTTTATTGTATGCATTAATGTTTGCTAAGTTATAAAGAAACAAGCACAATACTAATGTAACTAATTAATACTAATTAAACTGTACTCACAAATGAGCCAGATTCATAAAAAATGGTTGTTTCCTGATTAGTGACTTTAGCTTTTAATATCATGGTTACTGAAGATTATTATCAATTGTTAAATAAAATCCGAAGTTCTAAAAACAATTCATGCATAATGTGAGTTCAGATAATTTTAAAGTGTTTCCAGTAGTTGAGACATATTTCTTTACAGATTATAAACTTAGAGTAATTACTTTATGTGGTGATTTTTAAATCAGTTTCAAATGGAACAGATAAATTTTGATATAGTCTTGTACATTATCTTCCTAAATAACAAACAATCACTATTTAGATTATCTATCAACTTGTTAAATGTGGTGAGTTGTCGGGTTATTTTTAGTGTTATTCAAATTTTAATTTATGATTTCGAAGTGATCAAACATTGTAGAATTTTATTGTGCATTAATTTATTTTCTCTTCCTCTTAGTGGCTGACTGGATCATGAAAACCTCCACATCTGAGGGGCATGCACGAAATTCAATGGACAAGTAGGATGCAACTCGATGATTTGGACTTCGCAGATGATCTAGCTCTCTTAGCATATATACACCAACAGATGCAAGCAAAGACAACCAGTGTAGCAGCAACTTCAACATCAGTAGGCTTGAACATACATAAGGGAAAGAGCAAGATTCTTAAATACAACAGAGAGAACACGAACCCAATTCAACCTGATGGAGAAACTCTGGAAGAAGTGCATACTTTCACGTACCTAGGAAGCATCATCGATGAACAAGGAGATTCCGATGCAGATATATAGGCAAGGATTGGCCAAGCAAAGGCAGCATTTCTACAGTTGAAAAACATATGGGACTCAAAACTACTGTCAACTAACTTCAAAGTCAGACTCTTGAATTCCATCGTGAAAACAGTTTTGCTGTATAAAGCTGAAACGTAGGGAACTACTTCAAATATCATCAGAAAGGTACAACTGTCTACGCAAGATACTAAATATCTGTTGGGTGGAAACCATCAGCAACAGCCTACAATGGGAGAGAACAAACCAACTTCCAGTCGCAAAGGAAATTAGGAAAAGACGCTGAAAATGTATAGGACATACATTGCGGAGATCATCAGACTGCACCACGAGACAAGCGTTAACATGGAATCCTGTTGGGAAACTGAAAAGTAGAAGGCCAAAGAACATATATTGTGTAGAGAATTGGAAGCAAATATTAAAAAGATGAACAACAACCGGAAACAGCTAAAAAGGTTTGCTCAGGAGAGTATTCAATGTAGAATACTGATGAGCAGTCTATGCTCCTCTGTGAGGAGTAACTGGAGTAAGTAATTAAGAAGTCACTGACTACTAAATTTTAAGTATTATATGTATAAGTATTATAAGTATTTATCAAGTCAAATCTTTAGTGAAAACAAATTGACCATGCAAATATTAAATTTAAAAGAATCTTAAGATGAAATAAACTACATTCTACTGAATATTCAATAGTAGCAATAAGCCTATGAGGTAATTTTAATTACTTGTCAATATGTTGAATATACTTCGGTAAAAGGTTAGCATCGTTTCATACAGTACAATGCAGTAATCACAGTCAGCAAAGACTATAAGACATGCGTAGTTATTTCTATTTTACTGAATCTAAACTATAAATAAAAATTATTTTAAGTATTATGATTTACTTTAAAACGCTTATCCCTTCTTTCTACATTCCTTCAATTAACTTGCTTGGATTACTAACAATGATCATGTTCAACATCCATTAGACTATTTCTAACTTAATTTACTAAACATATAATAAAAGCCCAGCGTTCAAAAACTGAACTAGAATAAATAACGATAATCAAGCTCAATGAAAAGCTATTCATAATCGCGTATATATAAAGAGATTGGTTTAGGGGCAAAGAAGTCAATGCATGATATATTCGTCATACGGAGATTTTATTAATAAGGTGCCTTAAATTCTTAAAGTTTATAAAATGAACTGGTATTTAAAGGTTCATGAAACTTTATTACATATAACAGATGACAGTGGCCTTCTTAACAAATCAGGAGTAACTTCAAAAGTACATCCTTATATTATACCTGTCAGTTAAATGAAGTCGCTTCGATTTTACACTTCATATATTTACCATACTTTATAAATGTATGAGGTTCAAAACTAATCAGAATTAAAGTGCACCTAATGCAAGATTTATTAATTTCCCAGACTTCCTGTTGATACATTTAGAATGTGTATAATGTTCATTGACTAGTATATTAAGTGCTGTTAGCCATGCAAGAGTTGAAAAACTGATCTTCCCATCAAGTATTTATTCATTTCATTTTACCTTAATTAATGTCACCTTTCTCAATTACCTAGAAACTCCTAAAAAGTGTAAATTATCTGTAAATTAGCCAACACAGATATATTAGCTTTCGTATGAAATTATTCGTCAAAATGAAATGAGCTAGAAAATACAAATCGAACTGAAAACTTGTACACCTGGAAAAGTGTATATATATATATATATATACATGACGTATGACAACTGATTGCTCGACTTACCAAACAACAAGGACAAAAGGAGGTTAAAAGATTCAATGAAGGTATATATATACAAAAATGTAATTCTATATGACTAGAATAGTAGAAAAATGAAGTGTACGTAAATTACTTATTAGCCAATAGAGCCTTATTTGAAGTTTGAGAATAAATATTATAGAAACTAGAGGAAAAATATCTAATTAAGTTGTGCTAACTGATGAAGTTGATGAAATTCGTAAGATGAGCTGTAGTCAGTGTCATAAGATGAATTGTGAAAAAAACAATTAAATTCAAAAAGACATAGAAACAACATTAAATCGATTCTGGCAATGCTTTACCAACTGATAGTTATTTTCATACACTTCTTTTTGTTGCCAGTGTTTAACCAATTGTAACTGTAACATATATACGATTGTACAGGTTTGACAGTGAAATCACCAACAAAAGCGATCTTTTTGTCAAACTATATTGTCATTTCTAAAGTTATAAAATACCTTTTCGGTTGATTAACATGAACTAACTCAATACACTGGTTAATCACTAGGTAGTAACTAATTTAAAGATCATCAAGTCCTTCATAGTGTTAATCGGATCGTATCGATCGGGTTATAATGTAGTTACTAGTCTAAGTGACTCAGCATCGTTATATAAATATAGAAGGTAGTCAGTTGAGGCACTAACAAAGTAGTAGTAACAGTTGCTGACTAGTCACTAAAGAAGCATCGATCCCCTCATAGAGGAGATCCCGGTACGTTTTGCTGACGAGTGTTCATCAGCACGAAACTTAAGTTTACGGTCTGCTGTTGACTACCCCTATAACCACCTTCCATAAATTAACTCATTCTATGATAAAACTTTTGGTCAGTAATTGAATGAAGTGTAGATTATCTACTAACACTGTATTTAAAAACTTTAGAATTCGTAAAAAGCATAAGCATGTTTCAAGTATTTTTGATTTTTCATTTGAATTAAATTATTTTTTAACTGAAAGTCAATCAAAATGAATAAATACCTAGAAACTTCTAAATATTTAAAATTACAAATTAAAATAACTATACATATTTTTCAATGTCAGCATTAAATTAAATTGAAGTTAGATCAAGTTAATAAGTTACTTTTATTAAAACGATGCAACTGTCATTGATTAATCTACAATAAATTCAAAACGAAAAAGAAATGGAAATATAAATAGTATTTTGTTTAAATCAATTAGAAGTAGATTAAATGTCATTCAATTGGGGTGGTTTGTGGAGATTGGTATTAGGTTTTAGTTGATTGAATTTGTCATAAATTGGAGTTGGTAGGGTACTACTGAAAGCTAAAGAACAATGGACAGCTGTTTCGTTCTAGCATGGAATTCCTCTGCATTGTTCTGCATCATAAATATATGGAATTGAGAATTCTATTATTGGATGCCAGCTCAGTGGTACAGAAGGTTAAGCATTTGCCAGAATGAAGCTCTCAGTGGGATGAATCTAGAGTACGCGCCGATGAGTAGTCCCATACAAGAACGAAACAGCTATCTAATGATCCTTGAGTTTCGGTAGTACCCTACTAACATCATTCTCTGATGAATTCAATCGACTAAAACTTAATGCTAATCTCCAAGAACCACCTCAATTCATTTGCAACAATCAGCTTACTAAGGATTAAATTCGAGATGTTCTACATTTACATAAAGTAATAGCTTTATATTAAGAAAATACCTTTTCTACATTCATCTATATCTTACGATATTTAATATGAATTGTGTTGTCTATGGACTTTAGAAAGTGTAGATCATCCGCTTAATTGCTGCAACACACCATCACATATCCGAACCGCACCAATTACCTACAATAATACATTACATTACGGTTGCCTCTTTCAAATATTGGGCCATTGTTTTTCCAAATGCTTCAGCAAGTTACAATCTTGTTTTGTTTTAATTACTCAATCATGTCCCAAAATCAAAATCTATAATCACGTGTCTATATTAATTATCTACAAGCTATCGTGAGTATTACAGTGAGATATATGCGAATACATCACCGTGGCCGGCAGATATCTACTCCTGAAATCTTTAGTGTCAACTGCAGATTTCTTGTCGGAGAGGTAGGTTACCTAGTCTCTTTCTCCTTAGTTTAAACATATGTTGTAACTGTGGTTTAAACACAATTGAAGAATCTTGGCTACATGACTACCTGTATGATGACAATTTGGTATTGTTGAAAGATTTTCAGATATTTCGTTAGAATCGTTCTTTCATCAAGAAACAGTGGGGTGTTGGTGTTGCTACTTTTGTGAAGGGTAAGTAGTGTGGATAGATAGAAACAGTGTGACTTATTGAGACAATGAATGCCTGATATTCAATTTGCACTACACATACTAATAAACTAAGCGATTGTTATTAATATTATTGTTGCGTGACATGATAATACACAACTGTTTGTCACTTCATGTATGTCTTGTTTTCATAACAAAAAGTTTAGAAGTTTAGAATAACATATTTACACCTGTTTCGGCAATCACAAATATCCAGTCGTTGGTTGGATTATGTTAGTCCAAGTGTAATTAATTGTACACAATGCACAACTATGTTGAACCTTGAAAGAAGACTTCATAGTTCAAATATTACTGATAGAATCCATTAACTTTACGTGAGCCTTAAATGACACTTTATAATAGTAGTTCAATTACTCAATGTCAAAATGAAAGTGCTGGATACAGATGACATTTTCATGACATTTGTTCTAATGCAATGCACAACACTTTAGAAGAGAATAAGTAATATGTTAACTGATAGTGTTGACGATAATGATTCCATCCAGTAAGCTACGAAAAATCGATTCATTCTACTATAACCAGTTTAAAAAATGGCCATTGTCAACGAAAAATCTTGACAGCAACAAGAAGATTTATTCGTATCGAGTAAAATCAACGAATATATACATATATATATATATATATTATATATATATATATATATATATATATATATATATATATATATATATATATATATATATATATATATATATATATATATATATATATATATATATATATATATATATATATATATATATATATATATATATATATATATATATATATATATATATATATATATATATATATATATATATATATATATATATATATATATATATATATATATATATATATATATATATATATATATATATATATATATATATATATATATATATATATATATATATATATATATATATATATATATATATATATATATATATATATATATATATATATATATATATATATATATATATATATATATATATATATATATATATATATATATATATATATATATATATATATATATATATATATATATATATATATATATATATATATATATATATATATATATATATATATATATATATATATATATATATATATATATATATATATATATATGGTCTATATTAATTATCTACAAGCTATCGTGAGTATTACAGTGAGATATATGCGAATACATCACCGTGGCCGGCAGATATCTACTCCTGAAATCTTTAGTGTCAACTGCAGATTTCTTGTCGGAGAGGTAGGTTACCTAGTCTCTTTCTCCTTAGTTTAAACATATGTTGTAACTGTGGTTTAAACACAATTGAAGAATCTTGGCTACATGACTACCTGTATGATGACAATTTGGTATTGTTGAAAGATTTTCAGATATTTCGTTAGAATCGTTCTTTCATCAAGAAACAGTGGGGTGTTGGTGTTGCTACTTTTGTGAAGGGTAAGTAGTGTGGATAGATAGAAACAGTGTGACTTATTGAGACAATGAATGCCTGATATTCAATTTGCACTACACATACTAATAAACTAAGCGATTGTTATTAATATTATTGTTGCGTGACATGATAATACACAACTGTTTGTCACTTCATGTATGTCTTGTTTTCATAACAAAAAGTTTAGAAGTTTAGAATAACATATTTACACCTGTTTCGGCAATCACAAATATCCAGTCGTTGGTTGGATTATGTTAGTCCAAGTGTAATTAATTGTACACAATGCACAACTATGTTGAACCTTGAAAGAAGACTTCATAGTTCAAATATTACTGATAGAATCCATTAACTTTACGTGAGCCTTAAATATATATATATATGAAGGAATCTTTTAGTTCGATAAATGTATGTGATTATTTGTTTTTACAAGATTAAGATGAATACTGAATTGCACTTTACCAAAAAACGTTTTAGATGAATGGTGTCCAATTTTCTTAAATAAACGCTTTCTTCACTAACGTGATACCTAAAATATGCCATTCGAGGCTGTTTTGTGGTGACAATAATTCGACGTAATTTCATTGTTTGCATTTGTCACAAATTGATTACAATTTTGATATAGTTCGGCGATCAGAGTAAGAATTCCAACACTGTACTTTGGTAACGTGGTGTTGGTGGTGATTTGTTAACCATCTGACTCGAAGGTCTTTGATTAGATTCCCTATCAAAATCGAGGGTGCATAGTACGGGGTCAAAATATCTGTCTAGTGCTCCTTGGTTTTTAGTAGTATCCAACCTAGAATAATTTTCGTCGAATCCTAAAATATTCTTTATTATCTCTTATGTGGTATAGTGAAGTTATTCTAAATACTAACGATTGATGAGGTTGCCAGATTCACCTGAAAATCGATATTTACAGTTACATGTATCTGAAATTTAATTAAGTAAACAGGAGTATAACTATATTTGCGACCAATTCAATCCAACAAGCAATCCAAGTCCAAGCAGAAAGGCAGGAAGGGAATGTTTAGTCAAATGGTTCAATCGTATCTTGAAAATATATTTTCCACAGAAATGTACAATAAGTAAAAGTTGCGATGTTTGGAGGAGGGGAGAATTAGGGTTTCTACAATTGCCTATCACAAGTAATTAATGAAAAGATGTCTAACATAGACTTTTGTGTTCACTATATGTTTACAATAATATAAAAGCGAGTAAAGTACAAAAGTATAGTTAAACAAAGTATTGAAACTTTATTGTGTGTGAATGAACACTTTCATTGCGTTGATGATCGACTCAACATATCACCCATAAAGTTTCAAAACATTGAATTTATATCCCATAGAATCATTTCTTTTGTCTCACATAATCAATCAATGCCTGTTACTCCAAGTGGAGCATAGACCGCCCACCAGCATTCTCCAGCCAACTCTGTCCTGGGCATTCCTTTCTAGTTCTTCCCAAGTGCTGTTCATTCTCTTCATGTATGTTTCCAGTTTCACATAATCACTATAATAAAACTAACTACTATTTGATGCAACGATTTGAAAAATGAATATGAATGTTTTCTTCATTCATACGATCCACTGCATAAATAATTAAGTATGATGATAATTGTTTTGCCAATTATCGCCTTTTAACTGTAGTCATAAATCTGTTCAACAAATCGGAGTGACTAGTGTCACTTTTATTCTATTTCCTTTATATAGTATTCTTTTTGTTTAAGGGTGATGCAAGCTTTATAACTAAGAAATTGTTCTACACTTTATTTTACACCAAATAACCTTTTAACAACATTGAATTACATTCAGTAAAACGCTGGTATACAGTGTTTTCAATACATAAGGTTAATTAATCCTGGAAATATTTTCTTTAGAAAAAAAATCAAGCAAACGTTTTTTTTTCATTGTTAATATTGTTTATGTTAATTAAGTTAAGCTGTTTTTCCGTTACGTAATCTTTTCTCGAGAAAATACACTAACTGATTACACTACTAATTAGCGTTTTGTTAATTATTAGCATAAATTTGTAAACAGTTTAGATATGCATACTAATCAAATATAGGTATGCAAAGGATTATTTAGATTAGAAAGTATGTTGGCATAGGAAAAAGTATGTTCCTATTATAACTTCAAAAGATATTCACAGTTATTCTCATCTATCTTATAAATATTGTTGATTGGTTTCACAGTACTAGTTTACATAGTATATTTTATCTCATATGAAGCACGTAATCCTTTATTTATGTTGGACGTGAGTGAACTGTTGACGGTATATCTATTTCTAGGTTCATAATTTATATATTTTTGATCTGTATTTAACTTGTGATTACTGTGAGTTTCAAGCTGAAAAAACAAATAACACACATCTTGCTCAGTATAAAAAAAGATTGTTAACCTATCTACTTCAGACAAGAACTAACCTCAGGGTGTAAACATAACGAGACAGATCTAAGAGAGATTACTTAAACCTACTTAAAATACTCTGGGGTGTTGTGGATAATGTTTAATTCAATATATCGTGTATCGAACTAAAATTATAGATTACCAATGAAACTGAAGGTTCTAACTTTGATCCTTAATGATGACATGAATATATAAAACCAGGAATTTCATTAGATGTACAGTATTTTCTGATATACAGTGGTTGTTTATCCATTAATAATCAGTTTTGTCGGACTTGTTTGAAGTTAATTCGTAAAATTTTCAATTAAAGAATATAAATTTTAGTATGACGAAACATCACTTTCAAATGCTACATTGTTAAAATACGAATGCTTTGAGTAGTTGCATATGTATGTAGATAAGCGGATCCTGAACGGTGGCCTTTTAAAAGCGTAATGTAATGTGCCATTTGACAGCTCTTAAGCAGAGGCTTTAGCAAACTAAGCGAGAGTAACAACAATGAATGTGAACTCACAGTCCCAGTGATAGCCGTTTTTCACATTCTATTTGCAATGTCACTCATTTCTATCAAGGTATTCGCTGTCGGTTATATACAAAAACTCACCTTTTAACCGGAAAATCGTCTCTTCAATAAATGAATAAGTTTATGTCCTACTTATCTACTAAGCTTCTTCTCATACAATTAAAACTAAATCCCATTTCAACATTGTTTAGTGAAATTTATTTGTTTCCATACATTTCATTTAGGTCTTCTGCATATTCATTAACAAAACTAGATTTTCATTATCTGTGACTGTTCAACGTTGATTATTTGACTAATAAACAAAAACAAGTATGAAAACAACACTAAGTTGACAAACAACTTTTTGAGATTGAAGTTACCAATATTTCAGTTGTATAGTAATTTAATAATGTCTTTCGCTGATAATAATAATAAGAAGAAGAAGAGAAATAAATGGAATGTTCGTTAAAGCAATAAAAAACATAAACGATTATTAGTCGTCAAATAAACAGTGACGCTTGACAATAAACTTTATTAAACCAATTTATTATAGTCAATACTTTATTGATTCTACCTCATTTCTACCTCAAATCTTACTGCAAAAACTATCAAAAGAGATCACAAACAACTGAATAGAATTTCGAATGACTTACAACCTACTTTCCAACAGTTAAGTTCCACGTATGAATGTTTGCAAAAGAAAGGCTGACTTATTTTGACATTTTAATTAAGAGTTGGTCACATTAGAATATCACTGAACTCAATCATAGTAACATTACAATACTATATCATTTATCAGAATAATGTGAAAATGTTGCCATAATGATAGACATAGTTTCAGCGTAGTCTTAAAGATCACGTTCACAAATGAAATGGTGTTATTTAGCTAAATGTCTAGGATTTGCTGTATAATTTATGCCAATAGTTGTCTTCATTTGCATTGACGTTTTATTATGAGCTTTAAATACTCTTATTAAGTCATTCAGAACATAAATAGCGCAAATAAATTTTTCCTCATTATGGCTCAACACGAATGTCTGTAGTTTCACATTTGAATACTAAAAAAAACCTCCTCTATGATGGTGAGTAAATTCTCATAGTAATAATTCAAAAAACATGACATAAAAATATCGAATTACATGAAAACAATACAAAACAGAAAGGATTATGAAATAATAGAATGAAGAATTTATGAAATCAGTTAGTTACTCGATTTGACTACATCGGAACAATAAACGAAATATAAGTTTGAAAATGCATGTTGAATATTAGAAATAATGGTTAACAACAAATTGGAATGAAAACAAAAGTAATTAATTTAATAGTCAAGGCAAAGAAAGTAACCCCCACAAACGTTTTATGAATATAATGATTAAGTTTGTCTAAATGTATAGCTATGGCATCTGTGTTTGTAGAAGACATTTGCAGGTAAAAAAATTCAGTGGAATTTGATATATAATTCCAAGTACTTAACAGATGTCAACATGATGGCCGGTGTCAGCTAAGTGTGCAAGTATGGAGCTTCTGATTGTTCTAATTTGTCCTTGGCTTAACAACGAAGGATGATATTCCGATATACGATAATGGATTTGCTCGTTGTGCGTTAAATATAGCCGGCGCCACATAAGCAGTTTAATTGGGAATTTATTTCACATTCAAATAGAAAATTATAATATGTTAGTGTTCAATTATCATGTCAAGCCAAAATCATTATTTGCTCTGTTTGTGTTCTTAGACAACATATGTTACTTTCTAATAATAACCGAGAAACGAAGAAGTATTTTAAATTAATGACAGACGTAATTTCGCACAGTGTACTACTAAGTGTTCATTTAAAATAAAATATTCGTCTGCATAGAAAGCTAGTCATATCTTAGCTTTCTAAGTACCAGTTTAAAGTGAACAAGATGCATTTATTGCTGTGCTTATAAGTGCCACCTAATACGAAACTGACTGTTATGACTTATTGTCAATTACTGTAAACAGGTTAACATTAACTCAGGCATATGTCGGCTTTCCAAGATATTGCGAACACAAGGTCTGTATTTTTACTGGAAAAAGTGTACGACAGATACATTTCAATATGATCAATTTATTTGGTCTGCGTTCTCACTTCTTCAAATGCTTATTAACATAATCACCACTGGAAACTATTTAACCCTTAACAGTTTAGAAATTTATCATTTCCATTATCATTTATCATTACCGTTTTTCTTTCATTTCGTCTGCTATTCATATCTTAGTAATCTATTGATTTAGTGGCCATGAGTTTATTCGCTTCCAGTCTATTGAATTTCGAGTATTATTTTACATTAGTTTTTTGTCATGTCGAGTGCTCTACAACAACAGATTTACATTAGTTACAATTCAGATATCAATCGATACAAATATTTAAATCTTGCAACATGTCAGTCGCGGTTCAAGTATTTAAGTGACAATGTCTCACTTTGTAAAACTGAATGACTCCAGTTAGGATACAACGAGATAATAGTTTCATCTTACCGATATGCCGGAACTGGAACGAAACCTTGACTACGTACGTTTTTCTATTGACTATTTTCAGCCTCTTTAAATATAAATTTGTTTAGAAATATTAAATAGCATAACAATTTCCCTCTCTATGAGAAGGCATTAATGCTGCCATAACGAAGAAATAGGCACTTATTACGCCATTATTTTAACCAATGTATATTTTCTCGTGCCTCGTATAAAATTAGATACATTATTCTTGCAGCAGTTATGTTAGTAACCTACACATCAATTCATAATAACATAAGTTATTGATATGTGTAAATTTTTTGGGTTGTTATGTTGGACGACTAAAGAGAAGTAACAAACTTTCGGAACTGTGTATTAGAAGACTATTTCACTTACTTTAACAGCGGGTAGTGTAAGCATTTCATTTCTATCATTGTTGTGTTTCTCTTACCCTATCCTCTAGTTTTGTAAATTTACTGTAAGCATATTATGAACTACAGTTAATTGGGTTTATACAAGTAACCCCTATTCACTACCACTGTTTACGATGTTTCACATTAATGTTAAATTACTAATTGATTGATAGTGTGGTCGAATTTTATGCATACATGAAGAAATGCCGGAAATATAATGTGATTATGTCTGGCTGGTTCATCTATCTTGTGTTCTTTTATTTCGGCTTGGGACAGAGTCGGTATAGAGCGGACATACAGTGACCGACTAGGCACCTAATGGTGTTGATATTGTAATTAGTTTTTGTTTACGCCATAACACTACTTTCATCTCTGATGAACAAAACCTGAGATATAGTAAATATTCATGTTTTTTTAGACTACCACATAATCATTTATCTATACATTATTGTGTAATAACCATTTAAAAATGTGTTTACGTGCAACTGTTACTATGTTGTTGTAAAATCTACACTAAGCTATCTTTTCAACTAAACCTCATATCCATTTTTATTTCTGACATTAATGTTAACTCAATTTCACGTAACAGAATGCTGTATTTGATGAATCGTTTTTAAAAGCTCTAAAGTATAACTGTTGTTCTCTACAGTTTATCCCTTATGATATCACAGTTGGTTCAGTAATCTTTTGACCGAGTAAAAGTCGTTTCAACATAAGTTTTAGTGACTTGATAAATTATCTCAACATTGGATTTATCAAGTATTTTAGGTAATTAATGAAAAAATTGGTATATTACGGAGGTTGATTGGTATGCGCACTGAAAAGTGAAGATACTTCGAAATATCACAGTCATTCATTAGAATCGTTGAGCATTTTATAGATCCGTATTTCATTTCAATCTCTTTCATGAACGCTACACTATAGTCAGAAAGCTAATTGTAAGCGTTCACAGAGAAAAATTAACAAGTAGTTTGAAAATATATGAATATAAAAAGACAGGAATACGACATAATATAGACAGTTTCAGAACATTTTAGTACACGACGTGCAATAACTTAGGAGGAATTGCTTCTCATTGTAGCTTTCAGTATACTGTCCTACGGTTAAACTTAAGTTTATTCAATAAGTCAATATTATTACCCGAAAAATTTCTTAGAAAATAAATGAATGGCTACTTCTTCATTTGCATAGCAACTTATTATATCTCCTATCTTTTTATAGATAAAATGTACTCACTAATTCAATAGACTGACTTAACCTCAAAAAACCTTCATTTTATAAACAGTCTTTTGCCAATTTTATATTTTATACTTCATTTTTAAATGATATTTCACTGAAAACTATTTTAATACTGACTTCCTGAAGCTATGTCTATGATAACTCACAGTCATTGAAAAATAACCAACTTAAAATCAATCTATGATGTAATCATCTTTATCTTTGATTTTGTTTCTTACTCGTCTATTGTTTACTGCATAAAGAAATCACTGATGAAAATCCATCATCATTTAGTTGTTTTGTTTTTCAACATATAAATAAGTAGATTTCAATAAATTGATAAACAATAGTAACAATTTACACTTGAATTGAATCGACTATTGATTTTATTAACTCAATAGACTCACTACTTGGAAGTTAAGTATTCATAAGTATGAAATGGTCACTATGTAATCAATCAGAGGTATATACGTAACTAATGACAGATCCCATATAATACATTTGAATTATCAGTACGACCACCTTTAAAGATACGTCATATCATTCAGATACTAGTCAGTATATTTTTGGCTTTATCTATCGGATGAAACTAAATTATGAAATAAATATTCAATACTTCTGAGGAAAATGTCAAAGTCTACTAATTCACAATGATCTTCGTGAATTACACCTAACGAAGGGTGGGGGGGGGGAGGGTCACAAATATATTTCAAATGGTGAATTACATTTCCATTGTAATGTATCGATTTCTGTAAAAGAAATCGAATCATATACTCATATTAATTAATTGTGCGCATGCAGTCGAATCTCAATAATAATGCATATAAACCAAACTTTGTTTTTCTTATTTCATATAACAAAATAGGCATTTTGCTTATTACATAAGAAAATAACACAAAAGGTACATTATGTTTTACATAAGTTATTGTTAGCTAACTTGTGAACCATCTGTACATCGAGGTAAGCCGATCAGGATGCACATATAACAACAGGGGCTGACTAGTTTAAGTCCATGACTAATCAACGGGAAGATACAAGTTCAGCCTAATTACATATATACCAGTTGCACAAGTAAGACTGTCTGGAAACAATAGCCTGGTGGTGAACGCTGTGGCGATTTACACGTAACGAACTGAGATCGAATCCCAGTGTGAACATCGACATTAGGACGCAGGAATATCCAGCTGGTGAGTCCCAAATAGGACGAAACAAACGTCCTGAATTCAGTTTACCTGTCACAATCTAACTTAAACATTTGTTGTTTTAAATAATGTTTAAATATTCATTACTTAAAATTATGAAACAAAATTGGTTAAAATGAAATAAATCTGATGCAACTTTCATATACTGTATTTGTTCACTTAGGAATAAGAATTATATACAAACAAATTACCTGACACTGAGAAAAAAAACAGAATCCATTCATCTGAAGAAAATGAACTACTTAAATCGCAGACATTTAAGTAATACGAATGAAACCGGAAACAATAAACCACTTGATAAATCATTTATAAATTATAAATATGTTTGTCTACTTCATTTTCAATCACTTCGTATGGTGCATTTTACATATCCGTTAATAATGTTAATTCAATAATGAATACCTATGATTGTTGTTAATAATAGATAGTCATATGATATTTTATTAACTTTATCATTATAAAATACGATATTTGTTTCTATCTAAAAAGTATATTCCTCTTTCATTCTAACCGTTTGGTTAGTGTTCAGTACTTTAAAAATTGGAAAACCACATAGAAATATTTAAGAAGTTGTAACAAAACAAAATCACTGTTAATCTACCTTTGAAATTAACCCGTCACATAAAAAACCATTAAAGTACAGTGATAGTGAAACTGATTTCAATACTGATTAAAATGCAACTTATACAGCATGTGGAATGTGATTAGAAAATAACAAGTCAGGGTTTGTTAGGATTATGAAGCATTTTAAAACAGATTTTTATACATCTTAATGCTTATTACAGTCCAAGACCTATTATTCTGACTGATAGTGGATTTACTTAGCTGAGAATGTATTTTTATTCGTCTTTCATTAAGAAGTGACCACAAAACTTTTGATGAATTCGAGAACCCTCTGCAAACATGTGCACTAAACTGAGTAGAAGAATATGAACATCCAGCTATTTCGTTTTAGCCAGTATAGTCTTAAGGAACTTAGTAATAACATTCTACTCAATTTTGTATATTATTCAGGTTTCAACGGAAATCCTAAAGAAGTATCCTATATCTGAATGGATCGTTTATTAAAATGTAGTGAAATTTCATGAATATCGTAATGTGGATGAAATTTTAATTCTAGGATTGTCTGAAACGTTGAGACGAGGTAAATTCAAACTTTGATCACTATACTCACTAGATCATTTATGATGATTTACTACTGACATAGCATACCAGCAATATAAACATCTCTAATTTAATTGAAAACTAACCGCCATATGTATGATATATGAAGTTCATCATGAGAGTGCAGAGTAAATTTGTAAGTGTCAGTAGTTTGAACTCACCGATCGATAGTATAGAAACTAATAGTTCAACTTTTCTCTCTTTGATTAGGACTGTGTTATTGTTAAACTTAAGTAGTCATAAGCTGAAGTTACAATATCCGGTAACTCCATAACCTGCACCACCCCAAGTTTCATGAACATTCTTCCTTATTTCCACAAAATGTACTGTATAGGAGACAGGCTTTCCGGCTGAGGGCATGTTTAAGGAGATTACAAGTTAGATACATAGATACATTGCAACTCACTCTGTGAAGTTCATTCTGTAAACTAAATAGTGTGCGAATGATTGTTGGTCTTGACGACTTGGAATAACTCATTCAGCATCCAGTAACTATTATGTACAGAATAACTTGATTAGGGTTAAACTTTATCAAACTAATCCTATATGCTTTTCTACATTAGTCACTCCACATATGCAGGAATTCAAGATGGGGCATACACCGGTTATATTACAAGTAAACTGATTAAACGTTCATTGTAAATATTTCCATTTTACACCTATTAAAAAATATCTGTGTGAACTTAGTATATTTATTTGTCACTATGTAACGTGTGTTGATATGAAACGACGTCTATTATTTATTTAAATAACATAATCATGGCTTGCTTGTTACTTTTACATATAGAAAGTCAACTATTTCTATGTCAAGTGCTGTCCTAAAAATCCAACTAGATAATTAAGTGATGGTGTTCACCATCTGATTTTCATCTTCTGTTTGAAGCACAGATATATGGAGTCTATATCCATTAACATTTGAGTACTTGTTTATGAACAGAGTTGTAGAAAATATAAGAAGTTCATTAGAGTTCAGACTTGTCGGGAATGAGACAGTTTTCATTGATGATAACGGATGATCATCCCTCTTCATCACAAATTAACTGAAGTGGAATTCTACTATTGGATGCCAGCCCAGTGGTGCGATTGGTTAGTAGCTCATCAACCTGAAGCTCCTGGGGAGGGATTTAAACCGAAACGAATGTCCAGTTCTCCTTAGTTTCCAATGACACACTACCAACAATCTATAACGAATTCAATCATTTAGAATATGGGACGGTGATTCTACTTACAATTTATTTAGTTTCTTTCATATAGTAATCTATTTTTTATTTTATAATGCATTCATTGACTTTTTATTAACAATTTAGCTTCTTTCAATCATCTCACTAATTTTATTATTATACTCCATACCAACTATTCTATTTATCAATTCACTTTGTATAAAATGTCTTTTGTTTCACTGTCCGAAGAAAGATTGTCTTATTTGAATAAGTAGTGCATCTTCATATGAAAACAGGCCAACTTAGAAGCTTCTTAGGTTAACAATAATGATAAAATGTAATGAATAAATGTAATCAGCTTAAAGTTTATTAAAAGATTATTTTTAATAGTTGTAGTAAGTCTACACTTTTGAATAAATTATATTTGTAAACAATTTTAACGAATAAAATTATTAAAACTTTCAACATTTCGTTTAGCAGGTTGATCCAAGCTTCATCAGCGAAATAACCAAAAATCAACAAAAGTGATCGCTGTTTCAAACCTGATAAAACAGAGTATATCAGCTAATCACAAATACAATGAGTAAGAAAATTGAATTGAATTTAGTGATGTCCAAGCTATTGATGACTAATTGCACTAAAAACTCTACCAAATGGATACTTAGGAAAAAGATTAAAGAAAAAATGAGGATAGACTGACACTGTGGTTTTACCATACCAAAACTGGAACTTCAGAAGCGATTAGTAGAATTCTAAGTAAACATGGTATACGTGTATTTTTCCAAACGAACAATATAATTGTGTTATTTCTCAAACTTGATGTCTTCACTATCTACAGACAACTTTAGTACTCGAACGCCTTGAACCCTCCTAGTCGTGAATCCAGAAAACAAAAGACCCGTAGACAGGAATCGTTATTCCAGCTAGACATAGAGAGTCAGTTATGTACAAAATATTCGTATATTTATAGTGACTATTCATCGAATTGAAATCATAAACATTTTATTAATACAGTGAAATATTGTCAAATATGCTCTGTGGGCATAACTCACATTGACAGTTTATAAATCAGGCTTACAAAAAATCAATACAACTCCTTCCGCTTGATTCTATGAAAAATTGTATTTTTGGTGATATTCAGTCCCCAAAACGTGGGCTCTGTACTTATGAATGTCGAGGATAGAGTACCAAAAGAAGATTAGATGAACTGTGTCTGTGTGACCAAGTGTAATGAATGTTGTACTATTTACACGGGAGAGACATAGCGACAGTTCAGTGAAAGAGTGATGGAACATATACATTACTATAAGTATATTTCCAAATCGTCCGTAGATCTGAGATAACTTGATAATAAGTCGGCAATGGTATTACATTCAATAGAAACAGGTTGCAGCATCAATTTCTATGAAACAAATATATTTTAATAGGGTTTTCATTCATATAAACAATGAATGACAGCCGAAGCCTTACATTTATGAACATTTACAAGTATTATAAACAGATGAGACCGAGTACAAATAGTTGCATCATGGAAACTAGTGAGTATTAAATGAATTTATATATTTGCTACTCCAACATCCTCTTACTGTCCAACACTTTCTAGTATTTCCCTAACAAGTATAGTTGAAGTTTCATCTGTCAAATGAGTACGTTAACACTCAAGCATACATTTAATTATTTTCATTAAAAGTATTTACACAGTTTAAGTATGCCCAATTAATCAATGTTTGTTACTTCTGGTAGAGCACAGAACGCCGGCCAACATTCTCCAACCAACTCTGTTCTTAAATTTCCATATTCACTTCCTCCTAACTGCCATTCATTCTTCTCACGTCTGCCTACAATTCACTGACCAATCTGTTCTTCAGTCTTCCTAATTTCCCTTGGTTCTGAGTAACTGCCTGTCTTGTAATGCACTTTTTCTAACCTCCCCTTTGGTTGAATTTTAACTGGTTGGTTCTCTACCACAGTAAATTGTTTGTTGTAGTGTTTGGTCAACGGATCCGGCGTATCTTGAGTAAACATTAGATCATAAATACTTTTATCTTGTAAATGATGCCTTTCGTAGTTCTCCATGCAAATTTTAGCTACACACAAATTAATTGTCTTGACGTTTGCATCGAAAATTCTGACAGTGGTGTTGTCTGATAGCAGGTTTCAGTTCCAGATGTTTTTTAACTGTAGAAATACTGTTCTTGACTTCCCAATTAGTGCTTTTCGATTCTGTTGCTTGCAACAAAACATACACCTCGCCTTCAACTCACAGTTTTCATTACAGTGATTTATTTTTACGCACTTTCAGATTAATACTTTGACAAGTGAATTTTCAGATCGTCTTTCATTTTCCGTAGTCATAGCCTGGAGTCATTTATACTCACAGACAACGTTGCAACATGTAAACTATGCACACTTGCATATCTTTCTTCATAGAAGACATCCTGAGCATTCGTTCACTTGTAATGATCCATGTTATGTGTTTATATTGTGTATAAAATTAAACAATTGTGGTGACATATTACTTCTTATTTACATTTATATGCGATAATTTTGACTTTTTCCCTGAAGAAGCTCGAAACAGTAAAATGTTGGAACTTTTGTTAATTTTATTCACTAACATTCATAAGAATTATAGTTTATCCAAGCATTTTGTAATTACTCTGTGCCCATATCTTGTAAATGTTTGTTTACACTTGTAAGAAAATTACTATACAAAGTATTGAACTATTTAAAAAGATTATATTAGATTGTATTATACAATTCTTTAACTTTTTTCTGTCTTTTGTCATTTTCCTATTGTAAAAAAGGCATTACAGTTACGTATTCTTCAAACTACTTTTATTTTATACTTTACAATATTAGTTGCTAACCATGTCATTTTGGTGATTCGATTACAGCATTCAATTGTTTTAAATATAATTCTAATAATTTATGTTTCTTGAAACTAGTAAGTGTCTTCTGATTCATAAATTAATGTTGAGAATTTCATTTGTACATTTACCCTAAGTAGTGTGAAATATCATACACTTAGTTACCGTTACAAACCTGTACAGAGAAAGAGCAAAGATTAGACAAGAATAACAAGAATTCATTGTATTTCGTTGGGTCCTTCATACTGTAACGGTTTAAAATTATAAAATAAAGTTATGGCATACTTAGCAAAGTGGAATTCGTTCAGAGTAGGTATGTCTAATGCCATCAACCAAAATTGTAGATTCACGTAAAGTAAACTCAAGAGAGTAGTAACCGTTGACAACAAATATAAGCTACAGTAAACGAAGATACTATAAATACAAAACAGATCTGAAATTATAAAGTTAGATATTTTAGTTGATTAGATAATAGTTAATAGTAATTAAAGGCAACATAAATTATGATCAATCAGCTTTAAAATAAGACTGAAAAGTCAAAAGTACTTAAAAATGAGTTAATCGTAATGATGGAATCATTTGAAACAAATTTAAACAAAGTAATAGATTCTTTATTTTCCTCTAATTAGTGCTACAGATATTTTTGTTTTTCCCACAAATAGTAACAGTTAATTAACAGAATTTACCGTTTATGATAGACTATCATAGCACATAGTAGTTTATCGACAATGAGATTTTACAAAACTAAATGTAAACATACTCGATATAAATGATTTCTATGAAGACTATCATCAACAAAGAGGTGGTTACTTTCAATTCTAATAAGGGAAACTTGTTAAACACTTTTAGCTGTTTAATAGTAAAGATAATGATGTTATATTAGCATTTACCTTGATGTAAATCTCAAATTAAGTAATAGAGTAACATTCTAATAAAAGTTAACCAATCACTGAAGAGTACAGTGATGTTTGCTAAAAAATCAATTATAAGAATGTTTTACGTTAACTTGCAAACAAATGACAAATACATTAAGCTTTTAAATAATGCCCTCACCATTCTTCTAACGTAAGTACTACTATATGTACATGTAAAATAATAAAAGCCTGGCGATATTTTCTGTTTTGTCGCTGAAATTTGTCAAATTTTACGTCTTCCATGCTTGTCCTAATTTTCTTCACATAAGCCTACTTACATTTACAAGTTAGGCTAAATATCTTTTGCATGCTTATCATTTGTTTCTATTATTCTTCACTATAATCACATACCACTCGGTCTTCAGTAGTCACGCTAAAGTGATACGCATAAGTTTTGACACTATAAAATTTAACTTTGTATTGTGATACCACAAATGTGTTTGGTTAGACAACTGTTAAAATCCAAAATGCACTGTACAGTTGCATCATTTGAACGTAAGTTGCCTGAACAATGTTCATCCACAATCCCATGTAGAACTTCAGATTTCACAGTGAATATCTAAACGTTAAACCAATAAGCAAGTCAGCAACCAATTGTAGATATTTTTGATCACTCAGTTCAGAAAATATTTCCATGACCTAATCCACTGTTGTTGGTAAGTAACTACCTTTCACATGACATAGTTAAAAGTTAGTAGGTCAATTCATTTTACTAGAATTTCGATGTGAAGTTAGTCACTTCTGAATTTAAATTGGTTGTAATTTAGTGTTATAGAGATTGATCGATTGGATTCAATGTCATAATTAGCATATATATATTAGGCATAATAATTGTGAAAATACTAGACACAGGTTTTCCACCTCAGTACAGATAAGGTTACCATGTATATCACGTAGTGGACAATAAAATTCAGACTATGAGACCTGCTTACGATATACGAAACTGATGTTATTTTTCAGCTCTTTTCACATAACTAGATAGCAGAAATAATATACCAAGATAATTTATTGCAGATTTTATTACTGACCAATAAATTTTACATTGTATAATCTATCTACTTTTACTTTAGTACAATAAGCTTCCTATTATGTGCCAACAAGCATTCTGTATCATTTACATCAGTATTCGCAAAAAAGCAGATAAAAGTACAACACACATTTTAATACTATAAAATGATGTATCCTTCAGACAATGTAGATAATATGCAATAGGAACAAAATGAAGTTAAACAATATGTTCTTATGTTCGTATGTATGTGTGATTAAGTGGGTGGTTATCAATATCTATTGCTGCTAATTTCATTTCATTTCTATCTTTCTCTATTAATCTTCTTACTAAGAACAGTGTATTATGTAATCCATATACTGTATACTAAAATTACGAATAGTTAGTTTCATTATCATTTTGATTTCACTAATCTTTTTTCGCTTTAATTTTATTTCTTAAAATCAATTTTCTTTATTCAGTGAATTATTTAGCCTACGTTGTCAATACTAATCTCTTTTTCTATAAATTGTTCCTTAGAATACTTCTTTGTAGACTTTTTCGTTGTGAATATTAAAGAAAAAACTCAAAGAAGTTAAAAATTTTCGTTATTGTAAGTATCATCTCATTGTGCATTTCTTTGACTTTCATCGTTAATTATGTAACAAATAAACTTAGTCATTTATTTTAAAATGTTTATATCTACTGAAATAAATTACAATTGTGTTTGTGTTTTGTAAGAGACTGTTAGTTAAACAAGTACCAAATAGTTAGAAACAGTAGGTAGAAACAATAATCCTGTTTTATTGCAATTGAATTGTGGTTGGCAAGCGGAATCTAGGATTCATGTTCCTTCTAACTCAGACTTTGACAACTAGATGCATCTACATACCAGTGTTGATGTTTGCATCAGGACTCAAACTCGGTTTTTTTCGTGTCAAACGCCACCACGTCCATCACTATACTATTGAGTCCAGATAACTTCCTCGATTCCTCCTTTCAGCCACAGTCGGACTCAAATAATACTTTTGAACTAACTCTATATCTAGACAATTCGCTCAGGAAGCACATATGGAACAGAGACTGATCAATGTCAGTCCATGGCAAATCAATTATAAATGACGCTGTTTGTTTACACTTCAAAAGGAATGTTTTAACAGTAAAAAATGTGTACACAAGCAATCGAAAACTGAATTAACAATTTTGCAGTGAATAAACAAAAATAGTCACGGATACTAAGTTTAAAGTAAACTAAAAGTTGATTTTAGTGAAAACAACTATAGTATGCACTCAGAGTGTTAGTATTAGTTGCTAGTATTAGTAGTAACAATAACAAAGTAGCATGAATGGTAACAATGATAGTAACAGTAGAAAGATGAAGATGGAAAAAAAACTCCATTTCCTTAGTTTGATCAATCTTCTGTCAAAAATGAAATACCTCCATGTGATCATCTCTCTGAAATCTAACTAAAAGAGAGAAAAAAAACTGCTCTTTTGAAATAAACAATACTGATCATTTATTTACTTATCTCTATAAACTTAATATTATATAAATATAAGTAGTAGTTGTAGTAATAGTAATATAAAATTTATGAAAAGTTTTTAAGGAATCTAACTTTCTATGCATAAACACTAAGTCATTCACAAAAGTTTGTTAAAATACAAAACAGGATTATAATGCAATAAATCATTATTCATTTTGTTCACATTTTTATGTTCCGTTTCTTTTTTTCTTTTTTGATTTTTCTTCAAATCATTTTTGATTAAGTCGAAAACAAAAAATCTAAACTTTTGTTACCGTAGAAAATGATATAACACTGTAATTTTAGCATCAAAGTATTGCATAATAAGATAATTCTAGTATCGGTTAGTCACTCTCTTTTTGATTTAACTCCATATAAGCTGTTATTTCCTGGCGATCTTATACAAAGAGCATTCGCAAAGAACCAAGTAAAGGGATTTAAGATGTTTTGGAAGAAGTTATCAAGCGACTACGTTAGACTAGAGTTTATTTCTTTTTGACACTAGCCATTATGGTGTATCTGTAGCACTAGTAGAATAGCACACTTAGTGACCAATCTAATGTAAATAATTCAGTCGTACACGTGATCTGCTGTAAGCACCAAATTCTTTGTGGTATAGATCAAAGAATACGAGTTTAGAAAAAGGATTTTTGTTTTGTATGTGCCAAATATAGTTTGATAGTCAAAGCCATTTATGTATGTACAAATCAAACCAACCGAAATATAGAGAGATGAAATATAACCAGCTTTTTCCTGATAACTTGAAAACAAAATAATGAAGAAAAATCTTTCTCTATATCCACTTTAGTGATAATTAAGTAAATTTTGAGTCTATTAATATGCCTTGATATGTAATCTTTACATAATCAAATACATATTTAATCCAACTTATCGTTTACTATATTCATACTTTTGGTTCTAGTAATAAAGATAACCAGCAAAAGGTCTAGTACTATCCTGTCAATATTTTTGATCTATGCTGAAATCACTGAAATACGATAAAAATTACCATATATAATAGATCCTCCTACAGCATGAAGTTAATCCACTTAAAATGACTGGTATGCAAATATGCATAAGCGATTTAACACCATATCAATATGGAGTAAAAATATTTTCATAAAAATACCAGAATTATTACAATGGATTCAATTTAATCATAGGATTTTTTAATAAATACTAATTATGACCGATATAAAGTGAATCATCAATAGATGATCTCATGCATAAACCTTCCATGAAATCATAAATATGTAGACTTATATAAATATCACAGTGATTGAATAATAATGTGGTAAAAGAAGTAGAAGAAAGCAACTAGTCAACTAAAATTTCAGCGTTTAAATAATCATATACATGAGAATGTGATTGCATTAAGCAACATAAACATAACAAAAATGTTTTTGCAATAAACAAATTGAAATTGAAATCTGAAATACGGAAGGAAATACATATGTTTCTTTTTAAAGCACTGAGATAACCCTGTATTCTATGCATAATGATGGAAAAGCCTAAAAATGAACTGATGACATACCGAGTAAAGATTTTAATTGTAGAATTTTATTCCCATTGAAAAGGTTACATTTCTTTGATTGCATTCATCAAAGAATATCATTTAATCTCTAGAATTATTGTGTTGGTTTACTTAAAAGTGTTCTTGAAATTCTAG